>JBAMJV010006320.1:0-67064 GCA_037951105.1 Echinarachnius parma | reverse complement strand
CGGGTTACAGAACAAACAAGAGCATCCACACTCACTAAAACTTGAAATTATGTCGGACTCCTTTAGGGCTTTACCATTATTGTTTTCTACCAACTAACGGGCATGCACTCGTGTCCAAGCAAGCAAGATCTTTATATACTCCGCAAAAACAGAAACTTGGACACTTGTATGAGACCAAATATTTCGTATTCATTAACGATACGATATATGATACTGTATGTCAAATTAAAGATAAAATTACCCTCTTCAATATTCGCATAAAATCCAGATGAAATCATTCATGCATGACTTGTCACGGTCAATTAACCACACCACGGTCTGTTTTCAAAAATAGCAAAATTAAACATCCACTCAACCAATGTTGATAAGCATAATCTAAAACGCTATATTCATGAGATGGCATAATTTTTCAATACAAATGTGACCTTTTCTATCTTCATCTCAATAAAGAGTATAAATGAAGACAAATTGTTGAACGTTATAGGTGTTATTTTCATCCAAAAAGTAACAAAATGGGGAATTCCATGGCAAAGCTTTATTAGTCAAAACCACAGTTTGTGCCCTTATTTCAGCATGAAAATAGTATAAATTATTTTCAAGAATTCTACCGTAGTCCAAAGATCTTCAAAACCTGAAGTCACCCTTGGTCAAACAGTTAGGCAGTCTTTAACATGACATTTCTCTAGGGGTAGATACTGGGTAAGACCTCCAAAGCCCCCCCCCCCCCCCCCCCCCACTAACACCGCTAGCTACCACTAAAAAAAGGGGAACGAAAATGCACGCACACACGTCCCCATGTAAATGACGTATTGCCCATGCAAACACGCGCTCCGTACATGACATGCATACGAGCTGGCAATATTATCAGCATTAGCGAGTATGTTGTAGCTGAAAGGCATCTCTTTAACATTTGATTTTTGAATCCTATGTTAGGAAAACTGAAAATGTTGCTTTATTGCACAACAGTACTAAATTACTAGAGTACTAATCAAATGACTAGAGTAATATCTTTAAAAGACTTAGTAACATTGTCCAAATCCTCAAAAAGAATCAAATTGGAATTCTAGCGGTTCCCTCATACCTTGTTGTATTCGTATTATGAATAAAAGCATGGGATAGTTTTATTTTTTTAAATTTTTTATTATTTCCCTTTTTGTTAAAAAAATATTTACAATTAAAGCGTTCAGATGTTAAATTATCCACTGGACCGCGAAAACCGTGTACAAAGTGAATACAATAAGTTCGTGAATATAACTTTGAATTGTTGCCCATTACTCGTGCCATATAACGTCCATTTAACTTGAAATGTTTCACACAACACTCAGTGGACATATCAGATAACAACCACATACATTGTATTAACCACCTATCACTTTTTGTACATGTAAACAAAGTTACTAGATCCCTTTAACGACGTAGTGTACAGAAAATGCATATCTGAGTAACTACACACAATATTGGTATTATCCAGGGACTAGTATATACTATATAAAAAGAAATAACATGAGTTGATGATAATGAATAATGGACTAATTAGGTTAACATAGCCTTTGACACCTGTTTATGAAAATACATATGTACTAAAATATTAAGATAAACAGTATTTGTTCTCACCATTTATGTTGTTGTCGATCACATGCATGATGCATGTGCTTTGGAAACGGTGGCGCATATTATTGATATACTGAATAAGTAAGTGTTATCATACTTACAAATTCATTGGAAAAAGTATTGGAGAAATGCGATCCATCATTTATAACATGACTGCGCCTTGCCTCGCAAATTCCTTTTAAAAATTCATGAGAAATTAAAGGTCTGAATAATGGAATATAGCGTGAGCGATAATCATATTAATTGCATGCAGCCTTTTACTCCTTTGCGAATACAATCCAAATTGGAAAACTGATACCAGTAGGTTTTCTAATTTCCCGCGTTAAATATGATCTGCCCAAGGGGGTGGTTTGAGATAACCATGGCTGGAGTCATGAGTTTTAGAATTAAAATCGTCTCAAACTTGACTAGACGGCAGGCTAGTACAACGAGCTAGCAAGTTGCATTCCAAAAATCGAAACATTTAAGTCTTCTAATTTTGGTATCGTGATAAGTCGAATCCGTTAGTGACTGAAACTGGGACAACCGGGTGAAATAAATAAGACAATTCATCTAAAATGGGCTTGTACGGGCAAGTTACGTCCAAACTTTAAATACACTTAAAGGGCAATGCAACTCAAGAATAGAGTTTATCCTACTTGATATATCGTAATATGCCTTTTTATTATATATAACATAACTCCGACTCAGATTTCTGCTTTGGGAGAAATATGTGAAAACTCTATCGGGTTTACCACTATTCATGCGAACACTGGAGCCGCCATTATTAGGTGTGTGCGGACTTATGGTCAGTGATATGCACTAATGCAATTCAATAGCATCTATTGAAACTATTGTCTGAATACGTGTAGATGCTTTGACGAGTCTGTAAATCAGTGAAAAGCTTTTTGTTCGGCCCGTAGCGCACTCGTCATAGTTTGCAAAGCATGTCGGGCAATTTCAAGAACATGACCGCTCCATCACATTTTGCCGCCGTAAGAATTAGTAAAATGTGGGTATGTTCACGTAAGGATTTCATGGGATCCAGGAGGCCAAAATTGCCAAGTTATGTATCAAATAAAATGTCTGTTCACCCTCTAAACGATAATAATAGCCGAAAGCCATAGTTTCATTGCCCTTTAAATTTAATTATTTCGTTCTCGCTTTAAAAAACAAGTTATAGTTACTGAGCCTGATATATATTTTTGCCGGACGCATGACTTTTCATGCATCCAGTACAATTAATTGTCTGCACAAATTTGCTCTCAACCAATCAGATTGCAGGGATTTATCAACCCATTCTATAACGAGTTATAAACGGCGGGCTAGTAATATACGGGCCAAATGCATTTCAAACATCAAACATCAACAGACGGTACGATATCGTTGCATTTGAAATACACGGAGAGATACCGTATAGGGACGGTAGAATGTAGCCTATAATCATGCTAATTGCGTACACTCGCTCCCACTCGTGAGAATACAAACTCGATTTCCAAACGCAGTGAGCTCTTCTTTCTCTTCATCGGACCCCCTCTCGCCTCGGGCCAATTGCCATAATGACGTAAACATTTTCAAGAAAGAGAAAAAAAGAAAAAAAACTTCGCAGAATTCATCCTTGGCTAAAAAAAAACGGGGATGCATATATATTTTGTTTACAGTTGTTGTTTATTTGTTTTTGCCTGGCTATTACGCAGTTGAAATTCAACGTAATTCATGCCACTAAATTCGAGAAGAATTTACAATTCTAATTCTATCCCTTCATTGGTTAATTTCCATTGTTTTTTATTTTATTTTATCGACCCCCCCCCCCCCCCCCCCCCCCCGTTCACCATACTTATTAGAAGTGTAAAAGGTTTACAAAGGTTAACATAAATAATTTACCCGTTCAGTAAATAAGTGACGTGCCTGTGAAATAATTTACTCCAAAGCATATTTTGTGTGCCGACCTGGGTATTTTAACTACAGTCCAACGTAGTACGCAGGGCCGGGGGGGGGGGGGGGGGGGGGGGGGGTGGGGGGGTTAAACTACGTAAACTAAGCTCAACTTTTATAACTACATGTATACGAACTGAGCAGACGTATTTTCACCAAGGACAATGATAGGACCGCTTCTGTAATGTATGCAAATAATATGCGTATGACGTAAGACTCTCCGTTGGCAAGCTTAACAATAGTAACTATGTCCGGCAAGCTCCGGCAAACTTAGCTTGCCGGACATAGTTACTATTGTTAAGCTTGCCAACGGAGAGTCTTACGTCATACGCATATTATTTGCATACATTACAGAAGCGGTCTATTGGGCATTACTCTTTACTTCACACATACAAAAAAGCAACGACTAATGCCAATAGTTGCAAATTTGGTGGTTTATTGTTTCAATAGAGCAACAAGTACCATTATAATAAATATTCCATACAATTAAGGAATGTGGAAAGAAGTTCATAAAACAAATCGGTGCAATAATCATAATTTTGAATGGCAGAAAAATAAACCTAAATTTACCAATGGCCCATAAACGTCTTGAGACGATAAGGGTAATCCAATTCGTAATGGCAACCTTGGTGTACGTAAGAGTAAACTAGTTTAACTAAACCGGAATACAAAAAGTAACTTCACCCCTAAGCAGTTGCCCATAGTTTCATAACCAAGAATCGTTTCAAGATTTCGTCTTGACAATATATCCATAAAAATTATGGTCGTTAGGAAAACAATGTGTAAAAATAAGAGGTAACCATTAATCCACGGTTGAGTGAGCACACATTACATACAAAATAGTCATATTTCAAAATTCGCAAAAGTATTATCATCATTACAAATTATTGAAATTAAAAAATGCACTGTTTTACAATTGCAATTAATGCTTACCACATGTGCCATCAAAAAATCAAAATGAATGGAATATCAAACAGCATTTTTTCATAAACCATGATCAATGCATTCCGCCACATGTGCGGATTCACAACAATGTACAGGCACGCGCAATACCTTGTGACTTCTTAATTGGGCCATTTTGTCTTTAATCTGTACTCATTCAGCCATAATGAATATCTCTGATTTTCGCACATATTGAACATAACAACTGTGCCAATATTGTGGTAAGATGACATCTTAAAACAATAATCGGTTATGAAATTATGGGCAATTGCTTGGGGGTGAAGTTACTTTTTGTGTTCGGTTTATATACCATGCTGTTCATTAACATTTATTATTAAAGAAGTGTGTTAAATATGGGCGTAATACGGTTAGAGTCAGCATTAGGGTCGTCTGGTTTTGAAATTGAATATAACCATACACGTTATACCTAATTCAAACCCTATATAGTATCTCTAATATTACCCAAATACTACCACTCAACATGCCCCCTCAAGCTCAAGTCTATATACAGAATATTTACCGGGGGAAATATGCGTATAGGCCGACATACATCAATACTTTTGTGACCACTCCACCATCATTCCAACTGATTTTGCGTGAATAAAAAACCAGGGTCTTACGATTATACAGGCCACCGTAGGACAGACGTCCGCTACTTACGGCCATCATGGACCTTCACAAGTACCTTGATGGTTTCTGTTTTTCCTCGGGGAATCATGAGCAGTCTGGTTCGCACAACGAGGGCAATATGCGATTAAAATAACCCCTTCCGGCGATCTCAGCGAGAACGTTCTGGTTTCACAGACCATGCAGACGGGGAAAGATGAAACACATGTTGTTTCAATCAATGTAATGGAATTATGACCGGGAACTACATCCCTCCGAGGAATTATGACCGGTTAATACACCCCCTGTGGAATCATGACCGCGTATAATGCATCTCCCTGTGGCATTGTGACCGGGTATTACAACCCCATCGCTGCCCATACTCGTGCATTACATAGTGTCATTAGCGCATTCTTATTGTCAGAATGGAATTATAATATCTATAACTGGTGCATCATTTAAAGATGGAGATTTTATGTTTGTTTGTTAAAAAAACCATTCCACAGCGATTCACAAACAAATATGTGTATAACTCAAAGCAATAATATCACTGCATAATGATAACAAGGCCCGACTTGAATGTTTTGGTAGATCAGCAAAACATTTACTATGGAATTCGGTGATCGTTATAGTAGATTCTATATATATCATGACATGGGTTATACATTTCATTACGTCAATGTTCTAAATTCCCCATGTCAAGCTAGTAAGCAGCCATTATAATAATGACGTACAAGTATTTGACCTAAAAGTTTCGTATGAAGGAAGAATTCATTAAATAATTTACTCAAACGGTGTTTTAATTACTCCTTAGTCCAAATACACAAAATTTAATGTGCAATGATACGATATTATGTTATGATTGTTATATATATATATATTTACACATTTCATTAAACCAATGTTATCAACGCTGTCGAGCAACTTATCGAAATCCATCTAATGACGTCTTTAGTTGTGACCTAAAAGTTGTATAGTTAGTAGCGTATCATCCATAATTTATTCAAATATTGCCTTCCTTACTTCTTAGGTTCTATAGAGAAGAAATGTGTTGTAAGTTAATTATGGATATATATTTTGAATTCAAACATATAAGGAAACTGACCAGAAATATATAATGTGATTGAAAAAGAGCAAAGAAAATGGGATTCCAACGGGATTCGAAACCGAGACCTCCGGATTGCTAAACCGGTGCTCTTACCGACTGAGCTATAGAAAACCCTATGACGGCGCTCGTCCCAGAAACCCCTTAATTATTCATCGCTAGAGTGGTCAGAAGCTATTAGAAACCTGACATAAACCCGAAGGATGGAAATCACCTTGGGGATATATGCGAGGGATCACCGAAGTGATGCAGCTTTCTTAAATAATTAATTAACATATAAGGAAACTGACCAGAAATATATAATGTGATTGAAATATCACGATATATATTTTTGTCTCTCTATCGATCATGTTACAATATGTGAAAATGAACAGCACACTCCATCAAAACTAAATAATTGGCAAACTGCGTTTTTTCATGTTTTTTCTTCGATACGGCGCACTTGCCGAGGGCAGTTTTCTAAAAAAAGAATAAGTGAAAAAGTAGCGCGTTTTGTTTAGTTTTTGTCAAAGATTTAGAGGACCTGGTAAAATGCTGTCCGTTTTAATCTCTGAGTTTTTAAATCTAGTGAAGTTTCCTAGAAACGATTTGCCACTCGAGCCGTCATTATTTAGACTGGAAATTGTGCAGATTTGGAGGAGAATAATTTTTGCTAACGAAGTACCGTATGGCCGCGCTTTTTGAAAATCAATCCGCTCCACTGATGTAGCTGCGGGGGTGGGGTGGATGGGGCATTTGTGCCAGTTTGGATTTTAAAGACTGTAAATCGTGGGGATGCTTTTGTGCACACTAGATTTAAGAATCCAAACTATATTTAAGAAGTTTGGCCTCTTTGCTTACCCTTGTAGAAGAACAAAAGCATAGAGAGAAAGCTCGAAGCGATTTATCCACTTCATAAGATTTTTTCTGGAAGTGAGATTTGAGAGTTTAATCTTGTACAAAAATCATTGTAAGCTTATCCTAAAGGGATCTAGTAACTTTGTTGACATGTGCAAAAAGTGATGAATGGTTGATGCAATGTATATTATTGTTATCTCATATGTCCACAGGGTATTGTGTGAAAATTTCAAGTCAAATGGACATTGCATGGCCAAGTAATGAGCGAAAATGCAAAATGATATTCAATAACTCACTGCGCTCACTTTGTACACAGAAGAAAAACTCGCCCGGAGTTTTTCTTATCTGAATACTTCGATCGTACATATCTTTGTAATGAAAGGGAAATTTGAAAAACCGAAACCTGTCCCATGATTTTATTGTTAATACGAATACAACAAGGTATGAGGGAACCGCTAGAATGAAAAATTTATTTTGAGGAGTTGGACAATGTTACTAAGTCCCTTTAATGGTGTGTGATAGTTTCAAGCAAAACTAACAGTTTACCTAGTGAATACATGGACTGATAATTTAAGTCAGATAGTATACTGCTCATTGATTTTCAGTAGTCGGCGTTCCATAACGCTTTTCAATTCATTTTATTTTAAAAATCAAAATCCATTCCATTCTTCTGTTACCATAACCCAAACAATAAGGTAAAATTATAGTAGCGTGAAAGCTCCAAGTGATTTTGGTTGCATTTGACACAGTTAATGGATCTCTTAACAACAATTTTAACACTGGCTAGCCCTTTCTAGATAAACTCCCCCCCCCCCCCGTGCCCCCTTCCCCCGTATTATGTTTACCGTTGCTAATATTCTCATCCACTCGCTTTTGGTAAATTAAACCAAAATCCTGTTTGACGTGTCCGATTTTCAGTATCATATTTCTGTTGCATATTTTGTTTGTGATGATGATTGGAAAATTGTTTGGTGAGCTGAAAAAAAAAGAAAACGATAATAATAATGAAATCACGTTTTGGAAGGCCTGAAGGATGAGGAAAATAATAAACTTTTGTATTACAAATGTATTTATTTTCACAAGTTTTGTATTGAAAGAAAATAAATGTCAATCGCACTAGATATACTTTAACTTCATTCTCTTCTAATACTGTTTTGGGAGGGGGGCATGCACAATTATTGGGGGGCTCAACCTATGTATATTTTATTTTTTCCAAAAAATTACCCTTATGTTTATTTTTTTTCTTAAAATTATTCGGGGCACGTCTCTAAGTCACATGGGCCTTGTATAAACTCTACATCGGGATTGCAACATATAGTAGGGAACAGATTAAATAATTATGTTCAGCTTACATCATATCAATCACGCTCGATCGAAAACTATTTAAATCCGCATTGGTATAATTGTTTTCCTAACAGATGAATTAGTTTTAGCTAAAAAATAAGAGAAAATGACGAGTAAGGAACGAAATACGTGGCTCGGAGAAGCGTTGCATGTAAACGCCTTCATAAAACCTAAAACTTCTAACCGTATACAGCGTGATATATTTTCGCCAAGCCTTGCGTCGGGTAAACGTGAGAAGGACCCTCAACAAGGTCCCAACAAATTAACAAACAATATTCGGAGAAAAATCCAAATCAATAATCAGAGCGAAAATGAATACCCTTATTCTGAACATACCTTAAAGGCCTACCACACCTCACCATCTTCGTCGCGAGAGTATATGGACAGTTTGGTATGGCAGGGGGCCCTTTTGAGCCCAATTTTAAAAACCCAAGTTGAATAATTGTTTCTTGAAACTGAGGAGTGACTACACGTTGTGGGAGTTTGTTCCATTACATTGACAACATGTTGACTGTAAACGTGTTTCCTGATATCCAGCCTGCATCTGTTTGTAGGGGTTTTCCCCGGATCAATTAGTCCTTTCAAGCCCTAAAACACATGTCCTGCGTGACCACTCGAACATCATTAACTTCTCATGTTCCGTGCATGACGCCAATTTTAAAATGATCATGCGTCGCCATATTTGGGAACGCGCTCAGAACCGAGTCTTCCAAAAGCTGGCGGAATTGTGTGTAAACGCAACATTCGCACAATTGTGTAACGTATGCATGGTGTGTATTATAAGCTACTACGCCATATATTTCGCGAGGGTTTTAATTTTCGCGAATTTCGCTAATCCTTTGTGAATCGCGAAATTAACAACACGCTCAAATATTGACACCAAATGCATTACTGCACTATTATCTCTGTCAAGACAGTCATGAATGCGTGTTGGTAACAGCCGAACGCGAATTTAACCACCCGCGAAATTGTCGTGAAGTCCCGATTCGCGTGAATGTTTGTACGTGAAATATATTATGGCGTATACAGAGCGCGCGGCGTGTGTCGTCATCAGGGGGGTCATAATGCGCGCTAATCTGGGAAACTTTCATGGACTGGCTAACATCAAAGACTGTAGAATTACAAGACAGCTCACTGGCGGTCGCGCAGCGATGTCCCTTCAAACAGAATGAAGATTCAAATCGAGCTTAAAAGAAAGTTGGGTACACCCAGGGGTTTGGAACTTTGGGTACAGTACTGAATCTTGTTCATTTTAATTAATGAAAAAACATTTTAAAATTATTGATCAAAAACGTACTTAGACCCCTGTTACACATACCTTTTAAGTGGACTGAGGCCGCCTCCTGAGGCGGCCTCAGTCCACTTCATTCATGTGTAACAGGGGTCAATTTTGAAAAGCCGGCCTGAGGCCGGCCCCATTTCTGTCATCTCTGGATGTGGTTTGAAGCCGGCCTCAGTCCGGCAATTGGTATGTGTAACAGGGTAAGTGGACTGAGGCCGGCTTGAATATGCAAATTAACTTGCAGCGCGCGCGTAATGCGCTTGTAGCGCGCGCGTACTGCGCGTAATAAGGAAGTAGGTCGCTTAATATGCCTAATATGGGATACAAGGGCGCGCTGAGGCCAACACTAAATATGGTATGAGCAGAGCCGTATATGGATATGAGGTCTGATCACCGTGAATCATTAATAGGCGACTTGAAGCCGGCCTCGGTTTGGGTATGTGTAACAGGGTCGTGCGCTATGTGTAACAGGGGTTTAATGGTCTCGAGGCGGCTTCAAATTGCCGGCGTGAGGCCGGCCCCGGGGCCGGCTTTAAAAGCCGACGCATGTGTAACAAGGGCCTTACTTAAACTCGACAAATTCAGGCTAGTATGACGATTGAACATCAGCTTATCTTCAAGTTGGCTACATTTCACATTGTTTTGCTTATTTAATTTTGTCTTTGTTTAGTTAAAAATATTTAAAAATTATTGTCGATCGCGTTTTTGCGTTTAGAATTATAGCTGTGAGAAATATATTTTTTGAAATTTAAAGATCTTACCGTGTAGAGAAAAAATGGCAATGGCTACTCGCGTATTTTAATGTTAACGCGCGCTCAGTCCGCGCACTGTCTTTATTTAATTCTTTATTATTGTACGCGCATCCAAGTGCGCAAAACAAATTTCACGCGCGATATGCAAATTTGGGGTCATCAAACTTTATCACGTGTTCTTGAAGTTATTTTTAGTCAGGCGAAGTAAACATTGTTATTGTGACGTCATAATGAAAAGCCTGCGTATCAAAGTGCGTGATCATTTTGTACATCGCGCTCTGCCCATTCACTTTGTACAGGATAATTGTACAGTGGTCGGTCTTTCCATTAAGCGTCTTTGCTAACATGGAATTCTGGGATACGTTTAGTCTAGGATCGAGACCCTCGATCGCATGCTGAACATAGCGCGACCAACGAGAGAGGTCCGCGTAACATCAGTGATCGCTGCTCACGAGGCCTCGGCTGGCAGCCATCACTGCTGTTGTGCAGTTCTCTCTCGTTGGCGGCTATCTATTATGGGTGGTGGGATTATTTTTAGCATGCGATCGAGGGTCTTAGATCATAGACTACGAAATACCCAGCATTCTATGTTAGCCAGTCCATGAAGTTTCCCTAACCGGCCATGTTTGCTGCGTGTTAAGGCTATGGGAAAATTAGCGCGCAGTGCGTAGATTCTCTTCTAGTTATTTATATACTACTTCTATGGTCGTCATACTCAGAAACGCGCACATGACAGCGCCATATTTTCAAAGTTGGCGACTTTCGGGTACGACGTGAGATCACGAAAGTGGCAATCATTTAACACGCGCGCGACCGCGGGCTTACAACACGTCCGAAATGTGTATGTTTGATTTATGATTTCTTCAATTATTTCTTTTTCATTGCCAAAATCCCATTGTAGTACAAATAAATGAACAGGATTTATTATTTTTATTAAATTGAGTATAACTCTACTGGAAAGTTCAAACAAAGTAGTTGAATAACTAACAAGTAACAAACACAATACTAACCAATTGCGAAAACGAAATCAGATTTAAAATCATATACATACGAATACGGTAAATGACTTTTGTATATTCGCGTCGTACCGGAAAGTGCTTACCCCTTCAAAACCAGGCGGAATCCTGCGTGGGCGCAACACTCACACAACTTTGCAACGTATACTGAAGCTACAGAATGCGCGGCGCGTAGGCCATACATCGTCATACTCGAGAACGCGCACATGACAGCACCATACCGTATAATTTTCAAAACTAGACGGAATCTTGCGTGAGCGCCACCCTCGCACAACTGTGTTACGTACGTAAGCTACAGAGCGCGCGGCGTGTACTATACATGGCGCTCTTCTGATAAGACTTCGAAAGGCGCCATCGCACGCGACACCACAGTCGCTTTTTAAAGTAACGGTAAACAACGGCGAACTGTTCAATGTTCTAGAACATATAGTTGCGCGCAGCATAAAATGCGGGTAATATTTGCGCTAAAACCACCCAAAGGCATTCAAAATGGTTGTCATTAGTTATCTTTATTTATCAAATCAAAAACATTATTTATTTAACTTAGATAATTTTTGTCCTACAAAAATGAATGCAAAATGGCCTAAAATAAACTGCCAACTTACTGTATAATATGTGGTGCATGCATGACTTCATAATCATACTGAATTGTTTTTAGTGCGATGTTATAAGGTAATATGGTGTCAATTTTATGTGTGGGTTTTCATGCCGTTTGTATCCCTCAATTCCCTTTATAACCATATTTTCCTAAATTATATTTATGCATCTCATGCATTATATCCGATTTCAGCCATGCAGCCTCAGTCATATCAGTGACGGAATAAGAATCAACCAATACGACAACCATGTGACAACAACTTAAAACAATTATTTAGGAGTATTAGGAATCACTTAATGTATTGCATTCATGAGGAACAGTTTAGTTATGGTAATTTAATAGTTTGTCTCGACGAAGTCATCGGGGAAAGAGCTCGCAAACATTTCAATGTTTTATCACCCTGTTTAATACGAGGCTGGCTTTCCCCACGCACTGAAAGGGCGGGGAAACTTGTTATCCCTGCAACCCCTTTTTGTTCGACACTTTCGGCAGCCTTTCGGCACTTTTGAAATAACTTTCACTCACGAGGGGCTTCCGATCGCTGTAAAGTGTATTTTTGACCGAAGGGGATCCGTGAATTGCACATCTAAACTCAATTCTCCTTTATATGCATGCAAGACATTCAACTTCCTTTTATAATATCACTACTAAATATACATTTGTTTAAACTATGCAGTCACACGCACCGTCCGCGAGAAAACCGGTGTTCATATATCTCATATCACCAATGTGGATCATACTTTCCTTGTTTTTTTCCCCTCACAAATAAGATTATATGCATTCACAAATTATGCATTCGTGCTGAATTCTGAAGAACATTATCTTGAGTATTTGGCGGCCCCAGATGTTGTTTATTCCAAAGAGATCATTTCAAGAAAGGAAGTGATGATATGCGTGCTGAAGAACAACAACTTGATAGGCATTATGTGTGTCCCAAAAAGATAATAGATAATAAAAATGGATAATAATAATATGTTCAATAGTTATTATTCAATGAAGAATATAGTCTTTGATTTACAAAGCATTGCATTCATGCTTAATTACATTGCTTGATAATTATATACCTCGCACAAAAAGTTCCGCAATCGAGGTTTGCACATTGATAACTTTTTTATTACGCTATTACCATTCATAAATTTGGTATCATTGGAAAGCGTGAATCCCCCTCTTTACATTGATATAACATTTGCTATGAATATTTTATTTTGGAATGTGCATTGCATCCAAATGTAGGGCAAAGTCAAAAGTGAAATGTTGCAAAATGCACTGATTTTGTCAACAGAGTGCCTTCCTTGGCTTGAATGGGGGTGAGGTGGTCATGCATTCAAGCCACGTTTTAATCTTCAAACAAAAGGAAGGCACACTGTTGACAAAATCAGTGCATTTTGCACGTTTCATTTTTTACTTTGCCCTACATTCGGATGTAATGCACATTCCACGAAAAAATATCCATAGCAACTGTTATATCAATGTAAAGGGGAGAATTCACGGTTTCCAATGATACCAAATGTATGAATGGTAATAACGTAACAGGCATTCAAGCCACATTTTAATCTACAAACAAAAGGAAGGCCCTTTGTTGATAGAATCAGTGCATTTTGCAACATTTCACTTTTGACTTTGCCCTACATTTGGATGCAATGCACATTCCATGATGAAATACTCATAGCAAATGTTATATCAATGTAAAGGGGAGAATCCACGCTTTCCATTGATATCACATTTATCAATGGTAATAACCTAATAGAAAATTTATTAATGCGCAAACCTCGATTGCGGAACTTTTTGTGCGAAGTATACGTAGCTTGATATTTGTATGGCGGTCCCAGATAGTGTTCGTTCAAAAGGGATCATTCCGAGAAATGAGATAATGCTATTTAATTACAAAATGCATTCGTGCAGAAAAACTTGAACATCAACCTGATATGCAAAAATTGTGTCCCAAAATGAAAATTTATGTTCAATAGTGATTTGTTCAATTAATAACATATTCTATAAATTACAAAGAAGTGATTTCATGCTGAATTACATAAGCTTAATAATATGTATGGCGGTCTCAGATGGTGTTCATCCAAACAAATTAATGATAGAGAAAGAACACATTATTTGCATGCGATTATGAATGTATTCGGACAGAAGATCATCAACTTGATGAGTAAACGTGCGTCCCAGATGATGCATACTCAAAAATGATAATTCAAGGAAAACAGAGCTTATTATGTGATTACAAATGCATTTGGGCAGAATCAACTTGATGTGCATACGTGTGTCTCAGATGAGGCAATACATATATATAAACAAAAATAAGACTAAGATTTGTGTGATTTAAAATGCTTCCGGACGGAAGTGCATCGTCATTGCGTGCATTTATAGTCCCAGCTGAGGTAATGCATATTCAAAAACAGAATTAGGCAGGCGTGCAGAGAAAGCAGAGATTTTATGCGATAACACGTGCATTCGCGCACAGAAGAGAATCATCTTACGTGATGACATGACTTCTGTTTGCGTGCCAGATGAGGCATTTACCCGGTATAATTATAGAAGTGTATAGACAATTCGAGAGAATTACTCAGCGCAACTGAATGTATTACAATGTGTACATGCAGTGGCGTAGCTACGAGGGACACTTACTTGTACATAGTATATAATAATAATAATAATGATAATAAATTACACGTATAGCGCTTAATACTGTGTTTCTAAGCGCATTATTATTACCCTTGGTCATCAGATACAGGTCAAACAAAACCCACGCAATTATCTTGCGCATCGTCTCAACTCCCTGCATTATGTTCGTCTCTTCCAAAAGGTCCGCTAGGGACTATTTCAGACGTTACTCGTTAGGACGTTGGTGACAGCGGGTAGTGTCTTTGGTTATTTGATATTTTATTAATGCATTTATTGGGGATTATAGATTTGAATGCCGCACTTAGGCTACTTAGTTGTTTCTCGAGACTGGACGCGACAGTTGTACAAATAAATTCTTGTTGTGCGACAAAAAAATATGTCGTGGCTTGAAATTCGGACTTCCCTTTTTTTTAATGCCACGACAGATCCACGAACATTATCCCGTGTCCCATGATGTCACGCCAATAGGAACCATTCAACATAATGTGGATTCTATCCAATTATGCATGCATTCGCGCAGAATAACATTATCATTACATCGGGTATCAAGTGATATGTTCAAAAAGAAAGATCATACAGTTAAAGAAGTGATTCTATAGCGATTAGAAATGCGTGCGTCACGCAGGGTATGCATCGTCGTCTACAAGCAGTACAAGGCGCTCGGAGACGACTTAAAAATAGCGCCACACTTCTAAATATAGATACGCTATCCCGAGAACAGCTGAATGACAGATTAGTTGTGGTGTTAACTATTTTAGGCCTATTTGGACCTATTTTTAGGCTCCCGACTATAATGTTGTCACCTTGCAGGTGATATGTTTGTGTTAATTGTTTAATAATTCAATTAAATATCACAAGGTCTAAGTAAGTTATGTTTGACCGTTTGATAATACAATTTCTCAACATATTTAGATGTGTTTTATTAGAGCAGACTGTTCTGACTGTTCTGATACGACAAATTCTCAATAAATCCGTAATTTAAACGTTGTATATTGTGGATTTACCTTTTCAAATTGTTCCATAATATAAAAAACTTTTTAAAGCGTGTGTGATATTGTTAGGAAAAAATCATTTATATGGCGCTATAAAATTAGGACAAAACGATTATGTTCTTGCTAACGCTTATCGGAGTATTCAATTCCATTCAGTTCTATACATTTATTTCGTTTCACTTTCCAAGGGAAATTAATTTGACACGATGCTCAGTTGAAATATCTACAAGATACAAACCAATAATACATATAAATGGTTTACAAATCTACCAAATGAATAAAGTGTCCAAAGTTAAACATTCAAACTGCATCTATTATAGCTATCATATATCAATGAGCAAGGATTTGGCTCTTTTGTTTCAAAGTACATGCATACTATTCAGCTGATTAAGATATACAGTACTTCCTTTCGCTCTGTCGAATTCGTCCTCTGCCCCGTGGCTATAAATAATAAATGATTTGATATCATTATATCATTATGTCGTTACGTAACATATATCATTGAGCAAGGATTTGTTACTTTTGTTTCAAAGTACATGCATACTTTCATCACCTCGCGATGGACACAAGCATGCATGCAAACCTACTTAGCTGATGAAAATATTATCCTTTCTTGCTCTTCCCGTTTTTCCCTCCTGATTCGGTGGTGGCTTTGAATTATGAATTATTTGTCTATTAATAATTTGTCGAGCGACAACTTTTTGGCTCCCCAGACGATCAAACAAGTGCCTGTGGGCTCGAAATAAATAGGAATACAAGCGAATAAAAGCGAATAAACACATCGACTAACGGGGGGATGATGGGTCTTTATACTCTGTAGTGTAGTAGTAGTAGTAGTAGTAGTAGTATTACTACTACTACTACTACTACTACTACTACTACTACTACTACTACTACTACTACTACTACTACTACTACTACTACTACTAGTACTACTTCTACTACTACTACTACTACTACTACTACTACTACTACTACTACTACTACTACTACTACTACTACTACTACTACTACTACTACTACTTCTTCTTCTACTACTACTACTTTTACTAGTACTACTACTACTACTACTACTACTACTACTACTACTACTACTGCTACTACTACTACTACTACTACTACTACTACTACTACTACTACTACTACTACTACTACTACTACTACTACTACTACTACTACTACTACTTCTACTACTGCTATGTATACTACTGTACTATACTACTACTACTACTACTACTACTTCTACTACTACTACTACTACTACTACTACTACTACTACTACTACTACTACTACTATACTACTACTACTACTACTACTCCTCCTACTACTACTACTACTACTACTACTACTACTACTACTACTACTACTACTACTACTACTACTACTACTACTACTACTACTACTACTACTACTACTACTACTACTACTACTTCTTCTTATAATGTTACTATTACTACTACCACTACTACTACTACCGACTACTACTACTATACCACTTCTACTATTACTATACTAATAATAATAATAATGATAATTATATTAATAATAGTTCTAAATAAATGTGTGTTGAATAAATTGCTGATATTTACTTTAGACGTGTATATGAAAACTTGGGGTATCTCGAAATACTATGTTAGGTATAACCATGCTTATTGCTAGATTCATTAGCTATGCTTTAAATCAAGGAATTATCATAATATATTTCAGATCATAAGGAACATAATTGTGGGGTTTATCCCATAATTTAGTTGATTTGACTTGAATAAAATGTAAAATATGTGTCACATTTACCGGTATAAAGACACGGATTGCTCCTTAAAGATGATAGATAATTATGACGATGTAAAAACGCACATTTAGATAATTATTATGTTGCATCGCTGATAAAAAAAAGAAGAAGATACAAAAATGAACTCGCGAGAAAATGTAGAAGCGAAATCGATTTTTGTAAAACTATTCAAAAATAGCTTTCGACGCGTGGCCCTGAATAGAGGGGCCACATGGTTTGAACCTGCGTGAATGATATTGCGTCTTGTTGAAATTCAAAGAGAGAGACACGGATGGAATCCATTGTAGCTGTCCATAAGTACATGTCTCTATCTCTGATTTATTTTTAAAACATGATTGGAAACGGTAAGAAAATATAAATGATTAAAAACAAATATTATTAAAACGTTATGCCATATGATAGAGGCAACGGGCGATTCTAACGTTCATTGAAATAACTCACGTGTTATGCTTTGATATAAAGCAGCTGCTTCTTCCGGTTTGGTTTTCAATGTGTATTATTCTTTTCAGTTATCATATCCCCCTCTTCCTCCCTTTCTATTTCTCTCGTTCTCCCTCTATCCCGTTTTCCCATCTGTCTCTCCCACTTTCTCTTCACCTCTCTTCTCCTCTCTTCTTGTTCTTCGTCCTTTTCTATTTTCAAATATCATCTACATCTTTCTCCCCTCCCCCTCTCTTAATGCTTCCCCTCTCCCTCTTCCCCCTCTCCCTCTCAATGTCTGTTGTCTGTCTCTGTTCGTATATATGTCCGCCTGTCTGTCTGTCTGTCTGTCTGTCTGTATGTATGTGTATATATGCCTGCCTGTCTATCTCTCTGCCCCTCTCCCACGCTTTGTCTGTCGTTGACTCTCTCTTTCCCTTTCTCTCTCTCTTTTCCTTTCATGCACCTGCAACTGTGTTTATTGCCATATCAATTACCGCTTATGTTGCACCACCTGTACACGCTCATAAGATATATTTCAGAAGTGTGATGACCTTTTACTAATCTTGGATTGACACCAAGCAATATACTGAAGTGTCCATAATCAAAATATTAAAACGATGTGGGGATATCATATGGTAATGGTAATGAGTTGTTTGTGCGAAACTTTTCGGGTTACCTCATTTAAATACGGATTTGGACAATTCTAGTAAGCTATACTGGCCCTCTTACTCATCAAGTCGTTGAATACATGCAACATGTGGTCGTACTAATGTGTTGATGATGGCCACTCGATCACTCAGCTGCCCTTGCTCGGGAAGAGGGATACAGAGTCGGGGAAGCACAGAAAGAAGGGGATAACAAAAAGAAGAAGAGAGGTAACGAAAGATGAAGAGAGGGAGAGGGGGAGGGTACACGAGTAACAAAGAGAGAGAGAGAGAGAGGGGTGATATGGAATGAGATAGATAGCAACATGAAGCATACACAGAGGTTAATAAACAGAAGTATATGATATGTGTATAGGAAGTATATTATTTTGCTTGCTCAACAGCTATAAGATGTATCCTTAATACTTGTATCATATTATGTTTTAAATAATATTTCTGTCGGACATGCATTGTCCATTAATGAAATTGATATAGTTATATTGAGTATAAATGATATAGAGAGGGGAGAAACGAAAGATATGAAGAGAGCGCGACAGGGCATTAGGAGAATCAAAATCAGGGAGAATACAAATAATTATATGGAGAGAAAGGGAGACAAGAGAATATAAATAGTCACTCCGATAACATACACATAGTGTAAGACTAAGAGGAACAGGGTTCCTTACATTCATATAAAGGGGAACATAAAGACTGCGTATAAGACAGAACAGAGAAAGAAAGTAAGAGTGAGAGAGAAGGGGGGTAGGGGATAGAGCAAGGGGGGTAGGGTAGGGATGAGAGAAATAAGGAGGAAAAGAGGCGAAAGCTACTCTTGGCATCCCGCGGGAGATACGTAATGACTCTCCAAAAGCGATTTATCTACTCAAGTGCATGAGCCCGAGTCCGCCAAATTGAGGATCCCCAATACCATGAATACACGCAGGTTAACCCGTTGCATACGGTAACGAGTTGGCTCATGCATTACATCCAAGAGGACGATATCATATAGAAAGAAAAGGAGGTTTACTCCTTGATTATAACGTGTGAAGCTGTAATTAGTGAGGATCATTATTTCCCCTAGATGTCATATTTCTCTCTATATTATTTTCTACAGATTATTACCATTTTATACACGCCGCGGTATTGTGTGATTGTATAGTGCGTTAGTTGCGTATTTGTAAATTGTATATATTTGCCTTGTTTCTTTATTTTGAAATATACCGGTCATAATTGTGTGTGTTTAGCGGACCTTGACGATATAAAATAATACTAAAATTGTAAATCGCTTAGAGATGATTATCAATCGTGATATAGGCGCTATATAAATCGAGAATATTATCATTACATGTATTATTATTAGTATACGACTTTGCTTCCACTAAAACCCCACTTAAATATGACTGAGTCACAACTTGAGTTAAACATGTTGGATGTTGTGATAGGGGACTTGTAGATTCCCTCGTTCCATTGTTAATGAGATATAATTAGGACCCTATATTCTATCTATAACCATCTCATAAAAAGGAAGATTTTGGATTCCATAAGTATCTCTTAAATAGGACAATAACTTCCGTAATTATCCCTTTCTCCTCGTATCGTCTGATTCCCAGTGGATTACTGGATGGAACCAAAAAAGTATGAGATATTAGACAATAATTGTATAGTAAGGAGGACGAAACCATTAGAACTATTGTACAAATATAAAATGATAATTAAGCTGGGCGATTAATTGATGAGGATAAAAGGAGCCATGCATGATTACTGCAGTACCATTACCATAAAACAAAGAAGCTTTGAATGAGAAAATATACCGCGTGATTTGTTATTGCTAACAAAAATAAAACCTTCCTACGAATAAATTAAACTAACATCAATGCATTAGCGTAGATGATGCATTTGAATACGACTAAAATACTAATTTCTCTGGATTGTACTAGTTTATCTATTGTTGAGTATGATCTCTATAGTCACCGTGAACTGCACCAGTATACTGTATTGGGTGGACGGGGTAGAATTCAAAGTACAATTCAAAAGAAAAATACAAAGAAGAACATGTTTTTGGGGGATTTACAGCGACAGGATTTGTGATATCCTTTGTAGATCCCTCACATCCGCTGCAATCATGTTATTGTATTTGTATTTGTGTGTACTAGTATTTGTTTTCCGAAATCAAAGTTTAAAACATTTCAAAGAATAGGAACAACAACTGTACATAATTAACCGTAAATAAATATAATTAATTTGGCGGGATGGCCCGTTTAGCCCCCTTTATGTTTATTATATGCACCATGTTCATTATTGTTTTGTAATGTTTGCTTTGAAAACCTCGTGAAATGGAAATTAAATCATAACAATAACTTAGTGATTAGTGTATACATTCGATGGTCAATGGTAACATACAAAGGAAACAAAGACATTGTTAGAATCATATTTTTCTCTTACTAATACATGTACTAGAAGCATGAAACTAGCTTTGTGTATTTAGTTTCTCTATGTTATTGAGATATTTATGATTTTGTTCGAAAGAAATCCAGGCGATCATTTCAACTTACTAACATATAGCAATGAGTGACAAAATGGCGCTTGTATTTTCGCCTATTACTGGACCATAAGGCAATCAATTTCCATGACATTTTGAGGCATCACTTCGTGGACACATCAAAATCACAGAAATACAAATTTTATCAACCGATTGCCAGTTATAGCATAATTATCTCAACATATTTAGTTACTAAATGCATTTAAATCCTATTTCCTTTCCTTTTCTTTCATATACCTCGATGCTACCCATTTTCTTCACCAACACTGGATTCAACCTAATAGGTAAGTACAAAGAAAAATGTATATCTTGCACGAATTCATATTATAACAATTCATAATAATTGCACTTTGGTCAAATCACGCATTGTAAAACTATACATCAAGATTCAGTTTAATGCGTAGATTTGCGGTAGGGAGGGTTAGGGAGAATTAGAGAGTAGAAGGACTGTTGTTATTCTATCTAGGATAGTCCTAAAAGAATCCTAGAAATAATCCCAACAGTCCTTCTCAGGACTCTCCAAACCTCCCTTCGTACATGGTGCAACCGCAAGCCCACCATGGAAGCCGATACTTACAAGCAACATCTAAGATTCAGTAAAAGATTCGTAAATCAAACGCGCGGTGCCAATTTGTGAACGCCTTGCGCATGGTGCGAAATAAGAACTGTCTTTAATAGTTTGAATAGAAGGTCAGTCCTTACGTGTAAAAAAACAAACAAACAAACAAACAAACGATATTGGCGGTATCTTTTGCGGTTCGACTATATTTCAAACATGCATATAATGTAGGTCCCGTTGCAGAAAGAGATACAATTGATTATAAGTTAAACAATTTGCGCGTTTCAACCAATCAGATTTGCGCATCTATATAGAACACATGATCTGTGACATACGGTATGTCTGACTTAAAATTAATTGTAACTTACAATCGATTGTATCTCTTTCTGAAACGAGGCCTATAGAGCGATAGCTCTAGGCATTAGTCCAAGATGTGGTCCCACATCAATAACGCGTACGTCCTACAACATGTATACATTGTGCCGGTGGCACTCAACCTTTAAAAGGGTTAACAGCGGAAACAGCCTTCATTTTCTCATTTTTTCGCGGAAACTGGTGTTCAGTTTCGTCTCAAATTATATTATTGTTAACAATGTATGTTAATCCATTGCCTACGGAGATGTACTGACTTACTATACTCACTATTATATATGAGTATCGCAATAATAGCTGACATGGAACGGGTTACCTGAACTACATAACTGTCATTAAAAAAACGTGCGTGAAATTGATAGGCTTTGATGTCTAGAATATATCATTCAGAGATAAAAATACAAATCCGAAACATGATAATAAATATAACGGCATTGGAACTTTTTTCGTCAAAGATTGTGAAGACTTGTTGTTCACGTATCATATTCTTTTAAAGATGGCCCAAAATTGACATTTGATATGACTTGTTATGTTATAACTTGATATTACTTTTAAAGGGACAGTCCCTCTTTTACAAAACGTCTGAACAGTTTCCAGTTGACGGATGAGAGGGATTGAATTAGGAAGGGAATATAAAAGTGCGAATAGTGCGTACTGTAAAACGATTCCGAAACAATATTAGTATCGCTTACTCTTTCAAAACATTCATAACGGAAGTCACATAACTGCAGTATATCGTTTGCCATTTACGGATTATGTACAACCGGGTCATCTCGTTGCCTATGCCAGTAACACCGAAGAAACTAGATAAACTGGAGAGTCATTTCTAAAATAATCATCTGCTTTTTGTTTACATAGTGCTCTTAATTAGCACGTATATTCTATTTTGACTTACTATATATCTATTAGTTTCAAAATAATGACCCAAGCAAAAGAAAAACACCAAATTAAAAAGAATCATACAAAAAAGTGTCCCCTGGTTTGTTTATCCCTGAAGGCGCCACGGATTTTACTCTTGTATAATTATTATCGCTATCTCGGATCTATTGTATCTACTTCGGATACATTGGGGAGTAAAAAAAACCTGGGAATCGCGAAATGTCAAGAGTCGTTTCCATGGTAACGCAAGGGATGTACAGTGCTCATCTATAATTAAACTGCCATTGCGATAAGCTCTATAAACTATCCGATTGCAGATTCGTTAAAGGGACACTTTTATCATGCACTTTCTCCTTATTTATATTATAATAGACTCAAATAATGATTAAAATATTAATAGCACATATTATATCTCAATAAGCAATAGATAAGTAAAATTCATGTTAATGCGAAAGTTATTTTTTTGGCGAAATTGTTATTTGAGACTTTAATCATATACCGATATCATGTTAAGGTTCTTATAAAGAGATGTGTGATAAAATGTTAGAAAAGAACGCTGTTTACCTATAAAGTTAACATTTATATGATATGTTATCCTCTACTGCCAATAAGTTTTAATGCAATTAGCAAGGGTTCAAGAACACTAAACAATTCAATCATAACTTTCTCAATAATTAGGGATACATTAAAAAAAAAAAATCCATTTCATTCACCTGCTAACATGGTGCAAATAACAATGTACATGTACAAGAATATCCGAGTGAATCGGGTTGAATTTTAAAAATGTAATGGATCACTTTAATAAAAGTTCTTACATATTGTGCATGGACATAACTTTGACTATATTTCTAAATGCAATGGGCTGTTGGTATTTTGTTTTTGTTTATTTTTTCTTCACTTATGAATCGTTTTACCCAAAAATGTAATATTATATGTTTATACTTTAAACATATCCGTTAATTGTTCGTGTATTCCCTCGATGATATATCCTACGGTGGCATATTGTAGCGCTCAAATTTGTCCGCCATTGGCAGGAAGTTGTGTGATGATACGAAATTGTGATGATGATGATGATGATGATGATAATGATGATGATGATGATGATAAATAGGATGATGATGGCATATTATAATCATAAGAAAATACCGAATGATAAGTAGCGACTTTCTTATTGATTTTCTTCAACTATGCACTTCTCAAAAAATTATCACGAGTTAAAATACATGTATATATGGGCAAGTCATTAGTGTCATACTTAAGCAGTAATAATCGCAGTATGTTCATTTTAATGACGATTTCTCCATTGTGATTGAGGAGAGATTATGTAATACATATTACGTAAACTGTTCTTGAGATACACGTAATACACGTCACATTGTTCATAAAAATTAATACAACGAATGGTTTATGCTCTGTTTCTCTTTAAATCCATTCTCTCTGAGTATGTATTATCATAGTAATACTATGATAAACATGTCCTGATGTGAATGTACATCAATTAATCTAAAGAAACCAGCCCAACACGTTATTTGTTTTCCTGCGAGTGACTTTAATTGGGTATTTTTGGTCATTATCTCCCGCTTACAAATAATTATCTTCCCCGGAATAAGATAATTAACGAGTCATTATCTCTGCACTATGGTAGAAAATTGCGCTTGGATAATGATGCCATGCCACGCATATTTAGCCCGAAGATTCGATCTGCAACGAATCTTCACGCTTATTTTAATAATAAAATACATAAACTTATAGAAAATGATGTGGTAATGCAATAAAAACGCGACTGCATACAATGCAGTACTGCAGTTAATGAAGTAACCCGAAATAAATAATAACATTAAAGCGGGAATACATTTTAAAACATTACAAACTAATTGAAAATGGACAGTTAAAAAGATTATATATATATATACGGTATATATACATCTCCTTTGCTACCAGTGTATTACTGTCCCATATACTTTATATTTGTGTATGTATTTTGACCTTGTCATTTGTTTATTACATGATCCGGTTGTTTTAAGAATATTTTGCTGTTCGCAGTAACTTTTATACATTAAGTTCCTTTAAGGCAAGTTCTGTTGAAAATTAATTATTACCCAAGTTCTCCCTAATTATTACCCAAGTTCTCCCTAATTAGCAATAACGGATGCTAAAATTTTGTTGTTGACATGTGCCATCACGTAGTATCTATTTGTCGTATGTATTTCCCATTGTGTGAACAAAACAAATTGCCTTTGTTATTTGACAATTGGACTAATAAGTTAAAGAAAATTAAATGAAATGAAATAAAGCAGAAATTGATCATGATAAATTCCCAGGGGAATTATGTTACGTGTGCAGGAAGACTAAGGAAATGTGATTTTGGTCCGTTTAGAATTAAAGATCGTCAAGCGTGCACGGGGATGCTACACTGCAGATCGCCATTTTTAACTCGGCTAGTTTGTGCGCACTGCGTAACACTTGGCAAGTGTGTATATCAGGGGGGTGTCACTGCTGCCAGAGTGCAGCGATTTTTGCTCACCGGAAGAGCCTACAACTGGTTGCATTATGGGCTACTTGGGAACTACACTTAACCAATCACAGAGTAGTTCAAACGCGTCGTCACGGGATCGAGGTCAATAAAACAAGTTCATATGCATACGTCACAATGGCTCCCATTGTTCTCATAAGCGTGATGAAATCTAGGACAGTGCGCAGGGAAATAGGCCCGATAGTCTACGCACTGCATAGCATGATGATTGGTCAAGTATTTCTAGGTCACTACGCGATGACGTATAGAGAAGTAGGCTACGGGAGCTTCAAAAATCGGTTCACTCCGCCATGTTGCCCATGTACAAAGTCTATGGGACACGTGACTTGCGCGCGTTAAGTGAGCCTTCTAGTTATAAACGGGTTGGTTTGTTTATTCATACTTCTATGATCACAACCACCTTTTACATGTAGATATAGTTGTCTAATCCATAATCAGCGTGATACATGGTGCCTCAAGCTTATCATTTCTCTTGATAAATATAATCCCAAAACATATTTTGAACAAGTCTATTTAAAGGTGATACGGATTCGGAAATAAGATATACGCTGCCATCGTGCAAACGCATTGCGCAAGGTACGTAATGCACATTGGCTCAGTGTTAGTTGGTGTTATGCAGTCTTATGCATGCGCGCAAACTAGCCTAGTTCAAAATGGCGACCCGCGCTGTAGCATCATCATGCTTGAGTACCTATATTTAAACGCGTCCATTGTGAGTGGCGCAATAACATTAGCTTCGCGGTATGGTTAGGTTTCTTCTCATTTCGTTCTTCTTTTCGAGTATATACACGGCTTTGGTGAGCCGTTGGGCAATGGCGTATTCATGTGTAATCAAGAAAGGGGGATGGAGTGGGGATGCGAAGTGGTTGGAAAAAGCTTCTAATGACGGGCAGTGAGTGTTACAACAATATTTAAAGTGTTACAAATCTATTTCTTTATGTATGTTTTTTTTCTGGGTTGTGTAAGGGGGTGCATGACGGTAAAGGGAACAAACATGGGTTTAACGGTAGAGGGTAGGTGTATCGGCCCTAAGCCTCACCGGTCACCTACCTTCATTGGCTGTCCCATCGCTGCTGGTCAAGGTATACTTACGTCCCTACGGCCGTCGCGGTCTGGGATTATTTACAGAGGTAACTTGACCACCAAGATCAAATATTTGGCCAGGTCCTTTGCACTTTATACAAACGCGCAATCCGAAATCTGAGATGCCCTCCGGGGGAAAAGGAATATATACTAATAAATACCGCGTGTCAAAGGGAAAAGAAAAAAGGATGAACTTTTATCTATTAATTTCAAGCAGTGGAAGATTTGCATGAAAAATGAAGAAAACGTAACCGAACAGACTCTTTTGTGTGAATGGAAAGAGAGGTCTTTAAGACAAGATGAAATTATGCAAAATAAAGAATGCGTAACCAAAGAGACTCGTATTGGTGAAGGGAGACAAACTTAATATGCATACACAGAAGAGGCGAGTATGAAATAATAGGAGAGTATGATACATGAAAGCAAAGAGAGAAAACTATAAAAGTAAACATTTTAATGGCATATTATTACAGCACTAGGGACGGTGGAATTATACAAAATAAAAATATTACAGAATATTAAAAGAGACCTCGTTTTGAGAGTATAGGAATACAAGATCAACAAGAAAAGGAAGGGATACAATAACGCGTAAAAACTATATACATACAAGAAGTAAGACAATACATGTAATTATAGTTAACACATTAAATATCTAATAAATAAGTGTAAAAAATAAACAATAAAACAGTTCAGCGCAGATAGATAACTAGAACGACTGAAAAAAAATAAAAAACCGAAGATAATGGTGGTGATTTGCATGGTGATACTTGTATCACATTTCCTTCGACCAACAATCATGAAAATGTTAAAGCAATATTTGAGAATACAAAAAAAAACGATGATAAAAAGTCTAGTATATCAAACCATTAACCACTACAACCTGAAATACTACGCATTCGTTTCGTTTCGTTTATTTTATTTTAGCCATAGTTTAGCCATATTTTACTTCAGCCATAAAATAATGACTGTTTGTCAGCATGGCCGTATACATAAATACATTAGGGATTTTCACTGGGAGGAAACTGGTTAAACACATACGAGTTAAAGGGACAGTCCCTCTTTTACAAAACGTCTGAACAGTTTCCAGTTGACGGATGAGGATGAATGTATAAACACACACAACAAACATCAGATCGAACAGGCCTGTAATTTGGATTCTACGAATGAAAAACGAATGCGTCCCTCCATCAAACTATATATATATGTCAATAAAAGAGTTTAACTGATTTAGCATAATATTACAATAATATTGTACTTATTCTTGTAAAGGTATTGTGAAGCCGACATTTGTAAAGGTATGTCACGGAAAAAAATCTCAAAAAATTAGAATTATAATAAAATGTAGTCAGTTTAAGCGAGGTTAGGTTATTTTGTATAGTATTCGGTCATTATGTGCGCGGGTCACGTAGCTAGCGCGGGTCACGTAGGGGTCACGCATAGCGTTGTGGTACTCCGTGGAATCCGTGTACGAACTTCCTCACTGGGTGAATATACGTATAGCGCACAATTAACCGGTGGACGATGGTTTATTAGTTTTAGCTCTATAACTCCACGAAAAAGAGATTTCAAGCCCTAATTTTGTTCAGGCATTTTCTTTCATATAAGACAATAATCTCGCAACTTTTGAAATTTGGCTTGCAAAAGAGGGGCTATCCCTTTAACCCATTGCCCACGGGCAATCTTGTGTAACATGCATGAATTCTACGGAAATGTCAAAATCAAGGGCAAAACGGGTACATGCACAGCCACACATATTGCGTGTATTGTAGTATGCATGTATTTGGTGTGCGTACTTTACGGTAAAAAATTTAACATTAGATACTGTAAGAGTTAACATAATATGTTGCCAACAGGTATACGACGATGTATATTGTATCCGCTTGTCAGCCAGAAAAAGACGCTGTTTTGTAGCCATGAATCGATTAAAAAAACCGGCCTACACAAAATTACATTGATCCACTATCGTTGGAGTGGGCAACGGAACACCTATTGAAACGCAGAAGCAGGCAACGCAATACCCATTGGAATCAAACAAGCAAGTCCTATTTTAAAGCTAAATAAGAGCGTTAGAAAAGTAATTAAAATTATGTATAATATGCATGTTTTAAATTTTGTAGTCATATAGTGACCTCCTCTATGGGAGGTTTAAGACAAAAAATAACATGTACTCGTAGCTGGCAAAACCCGAACCTTAAACATGCGTTTAATGCAGACATTTATAATCGGAAAACAATCCAAGAAAAAATGACTTTCCCGCCAAGATAGCACCAACATTCAAAACATTCTGTACACCCACCTTGACCCGGTATAGCTTCTCGTGGCTCCTCGCTTCGATCCCTTTGCGCTACTGCTTTCCACGTGCGGATGATACTCGGGGGCGTACACATCAGGTGCAAGGCGTTCGAAAGATGGCACCGTACAACATATTTATGAAGCCGGAACCACCTTGAACAGGTTTCAGATTTTGAATAAGTTACGTATACCTTTCTCCCATGTTTGATATCGATGGGTCATGTAGGCAGGTATTACAAATCGATTTGCCGGAGGCCTCCAATGTCGGAAAGGAAATGAGAAGAATATGGTGGACATGGTGGAGGAGGAGGGTGAGGAGGTGGTGGGGAGGAGAAGGATGAGGACGAGGTGGAGGAGGGGAAGGGGGAGGGGAGGAGGAGGAGGGGGAGGACGGTGAGGAGGAGAACAAGGAGGAGGAAGGAGAAGAGGAGGAGGAGGGTGAGGAGAAGGATGATGATGAGGAGGAGAGTAAGGAGGAGGGTGAGGAGAACAAGGAGGAGGAATGAGAGGAGGAGGAGGAGAGCGAGGAGAAGGAGAAGGATGATGTGGAGGAGGGTAAGGAGGAGGGGTAGGAGGAGGAAGTGAAGGGAGGAGGAGAAGAAGAAGGAGGAAGAGGCGGCGGATGAGGTGCGGAACCTAAGATGGAGGGAGGCTGGGATACATGATGTACGAAACATTGACTGAAAGGCACTTCGATGTGAGGATACTTTTAGATGCTTTACCCTCCATTTACTGGAGGTGTATCATAGATATATTATAATGAAGAAAGGGAAACCACTAGCTGATCGGGGTTTAATTTTGTACGTATCTTTAATATCCGGAGATCAAATTTCCTGTTAAATAATGAGGCTTTTGCTCAACAACAAATATGTTATTATCTGATAAAAATAGATGGAGACTAGTTTCTAAATAATTGTGCATTTTGAGAAAGAAGCAACTTTTAGAGTGTAATGGCGCAATGGCCCTTTTCAATCGTTGTTTTAAAGATGGTCATGCGTCGGGCTGTAGAGGCGAAATGCTACAAGGCGGTTCGCCATTTTTAAAACTATATGGTAACTAGTTTGTGAACTCTATATACTTGAGTCAGTGTGTATTTCGCACCGAGCGCAAGTTGTTCGCAATATGGCACCGCGCGTCTGATATACAATCTGAACCCATGCATTTGATAAAACATTATGCGTGTTTCCGAGTGTAGATAGGCAATAAAATATGTAGCGTATATTATTTATTCAAATACAGTCAAACCTGTCTATAAAGACCATCCAAGGTGACAGAAAATGTGGTCTTTATGAGCAGGAGGTCCCTATGCACAGGTTTATTTACTGTACTTGTAAACTGTTTCCTTGGGAGTCAAGGTCGATGGTCTTTATAGGCCAGTAGTCTTCATATGCAGGTGGTCACTAGAACAAGGGGGTGTTTCACAAAGATCCTGAGTTGAACTTAAACATTATGAAAAGTCATTTCTTTGAAGCATTTTTGTCATAATTCTTCTAAAAGGCATAAATGTTGATTCAAATCATATATATTTTCTATTATCAAAGAGATTTCATGTTCTTGATGTAACATTTATGAAAAGTCTAAAATGCTTGCATTTTTGCTTTTGAATAAGTTTTATTTAAAGGCTACAAATGGCTTACCATATTTTGTCAGTCCAACTTAGAGTTAAGTTCAACTAAGGATCTTTGTGAAACACCCCAGGTCGATGTTCTTTATAGGCAAGTGCTCTTCATATACAGGTGGTCACTAGAACAGGTTTCATTGTACCATGACTGTACCATGATTGTAACATGGTTTCCATGACAAAGATCATGGGTGGAATTCATAAAGGAGGTTTGTGTCAACCATGGTTTAAACCATGGTCTACATCTCTATGGAGAGCCATTTGTAAACTTATGGAGAAAGAATGTAAACTCCTTACTTGTTAACAAAGTTGATGCTACACATTTACTAAAGGCACCAAATAAATGTTTGTCTTCTCAGACGGTGACATTTGCAGGTTAGCAAGCACTAAAAGTCATATCTTTATAAATAATTTTTTTTTTTACTTGTCTACGAGCAGCACTCCATATAGATGTAGACCATGGTTTACACAAACCTCCTTTGTGAATCCGGGCCCATGATTTGGTTGAACCATATAAGCGTGATTTGAAGGTTGTTGTTTCAAATACATGTAGCTGAATTAATTGTTTACATTGCAAAGTTAAAATTACCACAAGGAAAAATGTAATACGTGAAGTGTCACGTATCACCTCTAAATTCATGCTGCAAGGATCCGTTCACAAAGAGTCTTGTTGTGCTGTTTCTCCTCTTTCGTCTTATGTTCGATTCGGGTATTCGATCCTTTCGTTTCATCATTGTCACTAATGATTTGTCTGCTCCAATCATTTCAGTTGCTTGTTTTTGTGTTTCTTACTCTAAATTATTCATGTATGTGATCATTCTTGGATGTTTTTCTTTTTCCTAGCCGTCAAGCCCTCGTCACATATCACCGGATAGCGTTAACGGGCGCCCGACGGAGAGCAAATTTTGCAAACAGTTGGTCTATGTTCGTTTGCGGTTTTTTTTACCCATTTCTTGTTCGGCAAAATAATGCGTTCCTTGTCAGGCGATGTCCGTTGTTTTATCCGGCAGAATTTTTTTTGCATGCGGCAATGGAGACACCTTTCACCACCGGATAATTTGTTTTTGCATTTGTTTGTATCCGTCGGTTTGAGCTTGACCCGTTTGAGCTTATACCGGTGATAATTATGTGACAACATCCTAAATGATTCCTGCCAAGCTGTTTACGGCGTAACCTCGATCGCATCCTCCTGTTTCTATTAAATTGTTCTCCATTCTTTGATTTCCTTCTCGTTAAAGACGCAGTTTTGCTATGGTTTTTGTTTTCGCATTTGTTTGTATTCGTCGGGTTGAGCTTGACCCGTACCGGACGGGTGATATGTGACAATATCCTAAATGATTCGTGCCAAGCTGTTTACGGCGTAACCTCGATCGCATCCTTATGTTTATATTATATTGTTCTCCATTCTTTGATTTCCTTCTCGTTAAAGACGCAGTTTTGCTATGGTTTTTGTTTTCGCATTTTTTGTTGTATCCATCGGGTTGAGCTTGACCCGTAACGGACGGGTGAATGTGACAATATCCTAAATGATTCATGCCAAGCTGTTTACGGCGTAACCTCGATCGCTTCCTCCTGTTTCTATTAAATTGTTCTCCATTCTTTGATTTCCTTCTCGTTAAAGACGCAGTTTTGCTATGGTTTTTGTTTTCGCATTTGTTTGTATTCGTCGGGTTGAGCTTGACCCGTACCGGACGGGTGATATGTGACAACATCCTAAATGATTCGTGCCAAGCTGTTTACGGCGTAACCTCGATCGCATCCTCCTGTTTCTAGTTGTTCTCCATCCTCTGATTACCTTCTCGTTAAAGACGCAGTTTTGCTATGGTTTTGATGACCGCTTCAGAAAAGACAAATATATATTGTATCCTGGGAGAGATCACAATTAAAAAAATTAGAATTTGTTATTACATTTTCTATAATGAATAGACCGTGATTATAACTGTATCATACACAACAAGAATGTAACAAAATATTCACATGTTACACCCCAACCATACATACGTAATTGCGATATCACAGCCCCACGCATGCATAATTGTGTCAGTGCTTTAATAACTGTTCGAGGATATATAGGAAATTCTACTGTCTACAACTGATTGTGTATAATTATACCATAACTTTTTTTCGTCTCGTTTAATATGACTGCCACCACAGTGCCATCGAGTTTTATCGATTTAAAAATCTAAAAACCACTAAAAATATATCTTTAATTTCCCTTTTTTTCTTTCAAAGGCCCTGATTTGCTCACGTCTTATCCGAACACTCAGTCGGTGAAGGTCGATGAGCATTTTTTGTTAAAAACATATCACCTTAAGCATTCTGGTGCAGTGGGAACTAATTTTACCCGTTCCCTTCGCGAATCTTATTTATTTGTACAGTCGTAGCCCACCAAATTTCCACAGGCAATTCAAGGGGGTTAAAACACAAAGTCGTTGTTTTCTTGTCAAGTTTGAAAGAGTCTATATTAAAGTGTATACATCCTTGCAGCATATGTTTTTAAAGGGTTTCTTATAAGATTCTTGTTCAGATACATTTTCTTTATTGATTCGTTTCAGAGGTATGTTTGCATGTATAGGTCATCACAGGATTAGTGTTGTAGGATGTTTTACGTGTCTCATAATAGAATCTCTGAATTAATTATTGTTATATTATTTGCTACAACATACTGAATTTATGAAGTGTATTATTAGTATTAATACCTTTAAAAAAATCCACGACAATAAATGGATCTATCTACAAATAAAGCCAAACAAACTCGCAAAATAGGCGTTGAATTTGCGAATAAAATTGTATTTTTAAATTGCGTTCAACCGGTTGTGTCTAAGCTTCCGAAGCGTATTTGTTAAATGTACGTATAATGGCTTACATAATGTACACTAACCGTACTGCTTGTAACGGCTTGGTACGAACAGTCACGTTCACGTCACGTTCACGTCACGCCGTGAACGGTTCTGTACCTTTTGTGAAACAGGTCACCCAAATCTACGAAGTGTAGGGTAAAGTGACCCAACAATTTGTCGTTTTCCATGCCGGTAAAACTCGAATCGTCACGTCTACCAAAACGTGACGTGAGTGTTTAATCATTATTTGTAAAAGTGAAAGCGCTTGTTACTAAGACTAGTCATGACGTCATCCAGAATATTCTCGACGACACAACTTTTCCTTTTTGTGCGATGGAATTGCTATGGAGATTGCGTGTTTAAGGATTTGTCGCAGCGCACAAAAAATTGTATGTAAGTGAATGGGGACCGCGGACAAAGTATCAGACAGTTTTTAGAGGGAGAAAATAAATCTTTCTAACAGATAACGTTAAATAGAAATGGATAATCAAATTAGAAACTGTGCTTATATTATGTTTGTCTAAACATTCGTGGTCCAAACGGGGATCGGAAACTGGTTACTCGCTACAGCCAACTACGGACTGTGTCCGCTTAGGCCTAGCTAGCCACCCCGACCGCCAGGCGCCAGGGGCTCCGGCCGCGGCCCGTGGTGCTTGCCTAGCAGTACACGGTGAGGTGGCCAGCTGTTATTACCGGGTTTAGTTAACAACACAATTACTTCAAGGGTGACAAGTTACCAATTTGTTTTGAGCGTCCCTTTGGCCCTGTGTATGCATACTTCAACAATTATTAATTAGGCTCATCTTCAAATCAGACGGTGTGCAAATTATTTCATTATTACTGCATTATCAGAATATCTTTATGTACATGCAACACAGCCAATCCTCGAGCTTACACTACAATACATGCCCAAACTTCAAGATTACAGACTATAAGATTTTTTTCTTATATTTAAGCCACCTATGAGGTGTTTTAAATTTAAGACAAAAATCTTACGCTGAAATGTTTATGGAATACCAATGCTTGTTTAAGCAAATTTGCTTAATGTTTATGAAATACCAAAAACTTAGCAAATTTGCTTACCGAAAGTGCGTCTAAAATGTAAGCAAATTGCTTACGAGGAATTTAAGCAAAAATGCTTAGATCTAAGCATTTTTGCTTATAATAAGCAAAAATTCTAAGATTTCTTGCTTATATGTGTTTAGGGAATACAGGCCCTGATGCGTCGCGACGATATCGACGAGATTCGAGAGCGAGGCCGAGGCGAGGCCGAGGCACAGTTTGACGACGCGGCGATCGAGTAAATTGCAGGCTAGGCGTCGGATCAAAACAACATACAACGAGACAAAACTCAGAAACTAACCACAATCCTTGTAACAATTATATGTTTTTCATTTCCAACAATATGTGAACTTAAATTGCCACATTTTGACTCTTGTGAGTTGTGAAAAGTGGACAACTTTGCCTTTTCACTCTCATGCATGACTTGACAAATCAATTTTATCAGTGGCGTAGCTACGGGGGGCATATATTCTGAAAAAACAATAGAAAACATAAGGGCACATTTAGGTGTGCCCCCCAATAATTTTGGGCGACTGGACCTGGTCTAGACTTTTTGCTTGGTCCTGGACTAGATATCTTCCACGGTCCTGGTCCTGGCTACAAAAAATTGGACTGGTCCTGGTCTAGGCCTAAAAAAAGGTACTGACAAAAATTTACGACTACCCCCCCCCCCCCCCCCCTGACAGGATTTTTATGAACCGCTAGGTCCTGGTCTAGGCTTCGAAAAAATATTACGACTAAGGTTAAAAAAAACAAACTTGAAAAATCGTGGGTTCGCTAGTGATTTGTTGCCCCCCAATCAGTCCGACCACGCTACACCACTGAATTTTATTATCACACACAAGTAATCAATACGTGTAGAAACAAGTTATTTGCTCAAAACCTATTCGTTAAAATTATTTCGCTATTTTTATAAAGGGGGACTTTCATTTGTTGTTGTTTTTATTACATTTTTTTTTTGTGTACGTGTAATTTGCGTGTATGGGAGGGTATAACCTATACCATTGTGTCTGGGTGTGGCATGCATTTGTCTAGCTGTGTCATTATCATCCTTTGATAAGTGTATGCGCTTTTCCTAACACCATACACGATACTTTATTATATAATTTTATATTTTATTGTACCTTATATATTTGTACATTTCATTGTATTAGTTTCACTAGCCAAATTTCTTTGAGCGGGGGGGGGGGGGGGGGGGGGGGGGGGGCGAGGTTAGCTGTAGATATTTGGAGTCAATTAAAAACAGCCAAAATAGTATTTTTGGGGTACAGGGGAGGGTGACCCCCCCCCCCCCCCTACCCGCCCCCATGGGTACGCCTATGAATGGTACATTTTGTTTCATTCATCTTTGGCCTGAACCAGCTATTTTGCCATTAGTCTCTTCTCAATGACAATTTGCGTTATTTTTTAAAACGCCAGCGGCAATTTACGTGAGCTTTCGTAGATTGCATATAGCAGGTCAACAAATTGTTGGGTCACGTTACCCTACACTTCATAGATTTGGATGACCTGTTTCACAAAAGGTACAGAACCTGAACGTGACGTGAACGTGACTGTTCGTACCAAGCCGCTTGTAACATTGTTGAATATACGTTACGTATAATGGCATACATAATGTACACTAACCGTACTACTAGTAACATGACTGTGTTAATATTTGTTGTGATTTTTTCTTCGATTTGGAGAACGGGAGAACGTTGCTAGTTATATGATTCTTACGGGAAATAATAACTGATACTGCAGGCAAACAATGCTTTTTAGAATGATAGTATTCGTTTATTTCTTATTTTGCCACCTTTGATTTGATCATATTCTTGTTAGTATTCCCTTTTCGACACTTTTCTCATTTTAGTATACGCTCTGTTTATGGTACCATTTTCTTCATCAGTTAGTTTCCTTTTATTTCGCTTCATTGAATGAGTGGGGCCGTTTGTTTATTCAGCGATAGTCGAGCCCATCGATTTCCCGCCCTTATGACCACTTTCATTCGGTCGTCCGGAGAAGGAAAGTGGTACGCAGCGATGGTATTCACGGTATGGACTTGTTAAAGGTAGTTCGGATACATAAATTAGATTCGCGTTGCCATATTGCGAACACATGCTCACGGTGCGCAATACTCACTGTCACTGTCACTGTCATATAGAGCGCTAAAAATGGAGATCCGCAGGGTAGGGTGTTGCATTCCGCAGCGTGGTTAGGATTCGAAAATCAGATGCGCGGTGCCATATTGCGAACGCCTTGCCCACGGTGCGTAATACACACTGGCAGAGTATTATATAGATCGTAACAACTAGGCTAGTTACAAATGGTGATCCGCAGTCTTCAATTCACTATTTGCAATAATGTATTTTTAAAATTTGTCGTAATTTGTATAACAAAATATTACACCTCAGATAATTATATGGGTTAATTCCTAAATGCAGACAAAGTGTTGATTTTGTTAATAACCGTAAAGACACTCGGCTTTATTTATATCAATTGTTTATATGAGGAGGGGGTGTGGATAAGTTAATATGTTTCAATAACTGGATCTAGAGGATTGATGACATTTCATTTGACTAAGAGGGTTAAAAGATACTGACTTCATATCTTCCTTAGATGAGGGAGCCATACATGTTTTTGTTGGTGTGACAAATCTGCTTGGACATGCGAGTGCACCCTTATTCTGGGTTTTCTTCTTTTCGTTTTATTCTTCTTCTCCTTATTCTACTGAACCATTACCCCATATGAGATTAATCACATACAAAATAAGGAGTACGTGCAACAGGTCCGACATGACCAAAAAATATCCCTTTAGACGGTGACCTTTTGTGGGTCATAGTGAGCGACAGGTGAAATTTAAACGCAAGACGGAAAGGGAATCTTTTAATAGTTCCATTATGCCCTCTTGAAGTCAATACAATAACATGCCCCAATAAATACCATTTTATGCAGAGACATCCCTTCATTCCATTCTTATAGAGTCGTCCATTTTAAGAGGCATAACCAGGGACAGCCAGAGAGGAAAACGATTGAATACAACTATTTTCGAGAGGGGGTGTACCCCTCCCCCCCAAAAAAAAACAACAATAATAATAACATAAAATAAAACAATGATACAAATTGTAATCAAATTTGTTTCAGCCCTTTTTATAATTGTGCACGTCTCATTTGAATGAAAGGCTACATTTCGCCGCGTATCTTCGAATAAATAACACTTTTGACATTGAATGGGCAAACCTAAAAATGTATCAATTAATGCTCACATAAATATTTGTACACCGAAAGGTAATCCATTCAAGTTTATATCTGTTTTATACAAGTATCTGAACATAATCGACAGAAGTGCAACGAAAGGCAAGCTTAAATGTTTTAAGTAAGTATACATATAAACGGAGGAATGACAATTAAAAGGCAAGCTAAAATTTCGTGTAGATACAAAACAAGGAAGGGTATTTAGATAACGGCAATTAAAGGCAAGCTAATGTTTTAAGTGTATGCACATATCAAACACAGGATGGATAATTGCCCATTACCCCCCCCCCCCCCCCCCCCCCCACCACCACCACCACCACCACCATCCACCTTCACCTTCCCCCGTATGTTCCCATCCTTTAAAGTTCGCCACCAAATCATTTCATTCCCGGGGAAAAACCGTCTGGAAAATGCACCTGCAGCCAACCAAATATAGACGCATGAGTGACTACCGGATTAAAGATGCTTGGTAGACTTTGATGTCATATGGACGGTATCAGTTCGATGGACGAATTATACATCAATTTAAAGTGATCCATTAAACTTCATAAGATTTTCCCGAATGGGATATTTGAGAACTCAATCGAACAATCGAGAGCCATTTGATTATTTTGTTACCATAAGCCAAACGACAACTGAAGGTAAAATACTAACAATAACTTGAAAGCTCTAAGGTATTTTGGGTGAACAAGAAACAGTTAAAGGGACATTTTCCCCAACATATAATCACCTTTGATTATGTTCTCTAAACATTAAAACACAATTTCATGCAAATACGACCAACATTGGCCTTTTGAGCAAGGGATGAGCATCATTCAAAGTCACTCGCTGTACGGGATAATCCCATTCATCGCGAACACCAAGGAGGCTGCCATTGATGTTTATGAAACTCGGATCGCTCTAAAATGTGACGTCAAACCCGAACTACTCTTTTTGTTGGCTCACGTTTTGCATTGTGTTTGTGCACAAACCCCGCGAGCTGCGAGAGCTAACAAAAAGAGGCGGAGCTTGTTTGTTCGGGTTTGACGTAGCATTTCGGCGCGAACAATTCAAAATCCGGTTTTCAAACAATATAATGGCAGTCTTCATGCTATACGCGATGAATGGGAATAGCCCATACAGCGATTGACTTTGAATGATGCCCCTCCTTTGTTCAGAGGGCAAACATTGGACATATTTGCATGAAATTATGTTTTAATGTGTAGAGAAATTAATCAAAGGTAAATAGATGGTGGGGAAACTTTCCCTTTAATGGATCACTTTAACTGTCTATGCTTGCAAAGGCTTACGCATTAAATGCATAAGTGATTCGGAGTCTTATGCGTAAATTTTCAGAATAACTCGATCATTTTCGCCAAGAACGTTCGTTTAGTTACCAAGGAGGTATTATATTTAATTTATAATACTCCTTGGTATTTCGATGCCATAAGACATTCACACTTCGTGTTCCTGTTCAATGCGACCAACGTAACTTTAAAGTTTGACCACAAACGTCCGAACAACTACAATCAATATGTATAGGTTTACCATTCAGAGCTCGATTTAGTCAGCAAAATCCACTTCGTTATGGGATGTCCTTTAATATTATGACATCTTACTATCTACCCGGAGGAGTGGATCCAAAACGAAGAAGAAGGACTGACTTTTCGGTCTAAGCTCGATTGTGACTTATACGGGGATACATGCTTAATAATAATATAATACTCCAGTTCTTGGAAGTCCGTTATTAAAATGGAAGAATGCAAAATGTTTAATATCTAATTAAAAACAATAGATTCATAATCATAATATGAAGCATTTAAAAAGCGCCATCTATCTATTATAGGCAACATATTCCGAGAACAACATAAATGTGTTACACAAGGTGGCAGGGCTTTTAAGTAGAAAAATTGTAAGCAATCTTGTCTACGATGATAACAAATCGAAGAGAAAGTATCTTTCATTTCAGTTTCATTATTTTATATTAATTTACGGCATTGGTTTCCAAATATGTTCCAATGGACATCGATGGTGCGAACTGTATCTGAGCACATAGTTATGCGCTCTATCGGTATCTCGAAAGAAAATACACCCTTCCTTTGTATTATCTATATTATGTGACTTATCCTTTAATCTATTAAGCGCTTACTTCATTAACTCATCATTTGTGCGGAGCAGTATATAAGGGTATTTTTTGGAATAATTTCATGTCTTATTATGAATATTCTTTTACTTATTCTTTGTTAAAAGTCCCTAGTGTACAATATGTTATTAGGTTTGACCCTCGTACACAAAAAGCGAGTGTCTGCGCGTTGCGTTTCCCTTATCTCGAAATAGTCAGAATTAAACATTATCCAATTTGAATTTCTTTGAGTTATTGCTGCACTGCTCAGAAGACATATACCACGCAAGGATGGTCGCCTTTTTTGTAAGAGGGTCAAACCTAATAATATATTGTACACTAGGGACTTCCAAAAAAAAAAAAGTCAACAAATATTCATAATAAGACATGAAGTTCGTGCTCAAAATACCCTTACTGCGTGCACCGCACGAAGGATGGGCTAATGAAGTAAGCGCTTGACAGGGTGTGATGAATCAGCAGCTAGAATACGATCGATCGTTTTGTGTATGGTAGCTTCGAAGGGTCAGCTATATTAAACACAAGGGAGTACATTTATTTCATCTATACGAACAAAGAAGGGATATTCCCTAAATATGAGACATGGGAATCGTGCCTGGACCGGCAGGTGTCCAGTAGTAAACTCTAACCACTGACAATATTGCCTTGTGCAGAGGGGATCGCAATGATTGGCAGGATAGTCCCCAAAGTGTAAATGCCTCCTGCCGGAATATATGAAATATTCATAGTCCTTACATGCACAATAAAGGAAAAAATCAAACACTGTTTCTATGATATTGACACACTTTAAATATGATATATATAACTAGATTTAATACATACTGTATATTGTTATATGAGGACCGGATCGCAATTAAGGCGATGGCCCGTATTGTGAAGTAGCGTCTAAGTCCTGTCTAAAGCCAAGCGCACACAGAGCCGACTCGACCCGATCCGACTGTTTGTACGCGCTTCTGATCAGTGTGCGTTGCCTCATGACTCCGATTTTGCCAATCGGTAACCAGTCGGAAGGCATTCGAGGCCGATTCAACATTTTATAGTGGCTCCAACTGAATTGGTTTTGCTCTAGCCTGATTAAAAACCAGTCGGATCGGGTCGTGTCGGCTCTGTGTGCGCTGGGCTTAACTAAACAGTTGTTTTTAATATGTCACGACCTAGTTAGAATTCAAAATACGGGCCATATTATTTTCCAAAATTGTACAATCTATGTACTTTACTGATGTTATCCATGAGCGATTCATTTTCTAGGCGTTTTTAATTCAAATCGAAAGCCAAACCGAACAGTATCCGATCCGATCCGATCCAACGAACGAATACGGGTCTGAACTATTTTACATGCTTGAAATACACACGTCTTGTTTTACTTCACATACACACGCAGTTGTTCGTCGGATCGGTATCGGATCACGCATTGCGCGGTGGGCAGAAGAAGTTCACAAGGTGCACGTGACGGTGCAAGGAAATAACTGTTGATCTAAGAGCATTCGCGCGAAAAATTGAAATGGCAAATCGATCCCAAGATGCACTTTTCTGCATTCGGTTTAGTGCACCTTTTCAAACAAACTATTCTGCTTTAAGTTGGGGGGGGGGGGGGGGGGTGTTTTAAAAAGTACATCTCACCCACATAACATTCACATGCACGAAAGCATACATACAAGAAACACACAAACCCACATACGCATATGTACTTTACATCGTATATTTACGAATATCAGTGTTTGTTTGTTTGTGTATGTTTGTGTGTATGTCGGTATGTTATTTGCAGGGTGGTGTATTCAACGTGATTGTACATATACTAATACGTACAACTTAGGGGTGGCCCTTCCCCTTTAAGTTTTGTCATTATTCACATGGGCTACGAAAAAGAATGTTAGTGGTTTCGTGTGATGCGATTCGAACAAGAAAAATCCATACTCGCTTATTTCTAACATAAGATGTGGTGGCATTATGTTCGCAACGAATGTCGAGCAACATTTCCTCAGTCCCGCCTTTTGTATATGCTTGACCTTTTACGAACATTACATTCAATGAAAAAAAGTGTCTTCCCTTCTCCTTTCTCATCCCCTAAACGTGATTACATGAGACATGGGCGTAGTACTTGGTTGGGGGGGGGGGGGGGGGGGAGGGGGCATGGGGGCACCTGCCCCACAAATAATTTCATACAACTTTTTAAAAACATAAGGGGATATCCTTAACAATTGTAAAGAAATATTATAAAGAGTGTGCTCCCGACAGTTTCGCGTGCCCCTATTTATAAATTCGACCACCACTGGGCTTGAGAAAAAACAAGTGAAAAGCCTTAGGTGGAAGAGGCAAACATTTTGTACACAATGTTTGTTTTTATTTTTTCAAAATATAATGTTATGTTACCCTTCTTTTGAGTTCAACTTTATACGTTTTGTAAAATACATTCGTTCACAACAGATCATGAGTTTGGGGAATTAAAAAAGTGTGACTAAGAAGAAACTAAGAAGAAATTTGTGTACAATACACAAGTCATGGGAGTTGTCCACAAACTTATCAGAGTGCGTTGCCAATTTGAGTCTACCATAAAATAAAATCTTTGAGGAGCCATAGTTTTTTGTTTCATGCCCGATTATGCTCCCTCTTTCAGAGAGTATTCCTTCTAATCTATAGGGGTTTGCTGTATTCCATTTTTTCTGATTAAGTTTTAAAGGGATCTAGTAACACTGTCCAAATCCAAATAGTGGTTCTGTCATACCATGCTGTATTCTTAGAAGCATGGAACAGGTTTGGTTTGTTTGAATTTTCCTTTCGTTAGAAAGATATTTACGATTGAACTATTCGGATTTTTAATTATCCACTGGACAGTCAGAACTGTGTACAGTGCAATAAGTTACCAACAATCACTTTGCATATTCGCTCGTTAGTCGGCCATATGTAATCCAGTTAACGTGAAACTTTCATACAAGGGACATATCAGATCACTAAACTACACATTATACCAACAAAACATAATAGTCTGCACATGCCAACAAATTTACTAGCTCCCTTTAAATAAACGTAAGGAAATCAACAGAAGGAAAGTGAAGGGTTGTTCATTTCCTTGCTTCCTTCCATCGTAAAGAAACATCAAAAATAGCTTTGATAAGGAGGAAAAGCGGATGAAGTAGATGATTGTAGGTTCTGACGGAAACATTAAGAAGTCATGCGCGCACATCTCTGCCCTTTACCATTTTTTCCCGAAAAACACACGAAAAGCAAAGTAAAACAAACAACTCATGTATTCTTTTGTATCTCTGCCCTTTTCTGCTGCATCCCGGAGTAACATAAGTAGCCTGATAGAGGAGGTAAAACAAGGAAAATGATAGATAGATATAGATAATCGTGGGTTTTGACGGACAAGCTAAAGAGAGGTCGCTGCTTTTCAGTCTGAGGTGAAGCGTGCAAAGTGGCTCCAAGCAAGGTCAGATTAAAAAGCGTTTCGATCTCTTTAACCCCGCCACTGCCCGAAATGGACATCTTAACTTCAATACCAATATCTACACATAGACACAGGCGTCCGCAAATGTGCGTTGCTTGGCATTGTATTGGTTATTAAAATACAGCTTTAAATACAAGCGTTCCGATTTCTTTAACCCTATACACTGCCTGAGATGGACATCTTAACTTCAATACCAATATTATACACAGGCGTCCGCTAGGGTTGTCTTGCTTGGCATTGTATAGGTTAAATACAGCGTTAAATACAGGCGTTCCGATTCCTTCAACCCCGACACTGCCTGTGATGCACATCTAAACTTTACTTCAATTCCAATACACCAAGAGGCGTCCGAAACTTGCGTGGCATTTTATTGGTTAAATACTACAAAGTTTCTCTCTATCTCTCTCTCTCTCTATGCATTGAATAGCGAAGGTCTCTATTAGCTTTCCGGATTCCTTTTATCCTGTTGTTGTTGTTGTTTATAATTTGTTGCTCTGTATTTCTTGTTGTTTAGTTTGTGTAAACGCGAATACTATCTTTATACCTAATGTTCATTCTTATTTGTTTTTTTATGCTGTATTCAAGTTGATTTTATGCTTGTGATGGAAGGAAAAACAATCTTAGTCTTCTTTGATATATATATATTTGTGGTTTCACTTGACGTTCACTACTACAGACACTCCTGGACCATAGCTTTAAAGATTAAACCAATATCAACAATGCCCTTTCAATCATCATGCAGCATATCATCAATATTTTCTGCTTGTACCCTGAAGTTTTTTTCCCAAAATGTGGACATAAAAAAAAAATTTAAAAGAAGATATTGTTATTGGTGTACTGGGCAGAAGCTGAAGAATATCAGAATTTGCAATAATTCATTTTGGATATGCTCAAAAGTTTGCGTACAGTATTCTCCCTCTCTATGGAATTGAGTCTGCCTTATTGTATTCTCACTAGATTATTTATAGGTGATTCTTTGAAATAGGCAAGCATTAAGAAGCCTTTACGTTTGTGGTAGTTTATACATGTATAAACGTATATAAACGACATTATGGGGAAAGTAAGGGAATCAAAATGGAGATGGACTGGGCATGTAGCAAGACTTCAGGACAATAGGTGGACACATGGTTTAACATAATGTCAAGCAAGGAAGGGTAAGAGAAGAAGAGGAAGGCAAAAGAAAAGATGGGGATATGAACAAACATCATACATGGGAACGGCCGCGTGGCCCAGGATAGCTAGAGATAGAAGATAATGGAAATGTCATGAGGAGGGCTTTGTCCAACGTTTGGATGAACTATGGCCTGATAGATAGATAGATAGATAGATAGATACACAAAGAAACCATCTACTATTGTATCTATTAATCTTTATCAGTATCCGCTGTTACTTTTGATATAAGTGTACTTTATATAGCAGTTTAGAACATGTCGGCGGCTTCCTCTCTCTTCACTGGACGGGGTATACAGCTGTTGAGTGATACAAGTAATTTCGTGATTGTTTCCATTTACGGTTTATATTTTGTTTTGGCACCTGTATGACGTACTGGTTGTTCGCCACAGGGCTGTTTTTGAACCTGTATGTTAACACAACCAATGAGATAACAGTTTCGAATGCATCTTGAGCAAACTACCACTTTCTTAAAACGGTAGTGGATAATGCTATAAAAGGGTTATTATATTCCTTTCTGCGAGAGGAAATATTTCCTCCGACAGTTGCTCTATTGCTGAAAATTATGGTTAGTGATACATTTCGGGCTTAGGATAAGGGTTATGGTTGGTGTTTTGGTTGAGGTAAGGTTATAAAACTGAATTGGTTAATGACAAACAATAACGCGGGGCAATATGTAATGGAACCATGCCTCCTACCACTTTTCTTGGGCCCTTTTTTCTAGGTTTTTAGAGCTCAATCACCTGGACAACCGTGTTTTTGTTTGTCTTTCACTGCACTTCGCCATCAACATAAAACGGTATACCTGAAATAACTGTGTCTAAACTTATCCTATTACTGGTATTATACGGGTCCTGCTTATAACTGTTGTTGAACAATGTACGGTAATACTTATTACCTTACAAACCTCTACAAGGTTTTGAAGAGAGACTACTACTATATTCAATGAAAATGTCGTGATTGTTTTTTTTTTACAACCCGCATTTTGTTGTGACACTTTTGTGACGTATAGTGGGCGCTGCCGGGGGCTCATGGCTCGCACCTGCTCACGTGTGGCAACCCTATCCCGACTCGCCGTGCCAATGAACGGAACAGCAGCGGATCCAGACGCTGAAATTCAGCGAAATTTCGGTTGAAAAGGGAAAAGAATATTAATGTCAAAAGAAAGATTGGATAGGATACCATGAAAGGGAATATGAACATAGGAAGAGTATGGAATGAAAAGCCATTATTAGAATTATGCACGACTTTATAGCTCGTCTTGTCGTATATCTATGCGCATCTATACTCGCCAAGTTGCACGCAGTGAAACGAGTAAAATGGTTAAAGATGAAACGTAGAATATAACCGGAAAAAAAATAAAATTTGTGGACGGGTTGAATCGTAAATATCATTTAACGACGACCCCAAAAATAAAAAAAACATTGATATAAACTAAAAGAAACATATAATACAGGCAGTTGTATCTCAACATCGCCAATTAAATTGATAAATTGAGAAGAATGATACTCTATTGTAGTACACGAATCTTAAATAGCACAAGAAAGCTCCATGAGAAAAACAATCATACAACAGCTCCGCGTAACTAGTGGTGACATATACCACTTCATGAGACCGCGAAGTTAATGGAAAGAGACAACGTTTCGTAGTTTTGAGTGGTTTGCGCAAGAACGAAACAAAAATAATCACAAAAAACTCTCCCCTCGTCCCACTTGTTATATTCCAAAAATTAATTGAATTGAGAATTGTCCATCCCCGAAGTCATTTACAGCTTGGATTAAGTTTCCATCAGAAGCTTTCACTTGACACCGAGAGACGGCATCAAAAGATTGTAATTTTTAGTTATTTCTGGAGACAAAAAAGAATCTACGACTTCGGATTTAATCTTCCTTCATATTATTGGCACGTGTATATGCATACAGATGAATCACACACAAACTTTATGGAATTAGCATCATCTATACGAGGATAGTTGTTAAATGGATCTAGTAACATTGTCCAAATCCACAAAACTTACTTAAATCTCTAGTGGTTCTCTCATACATTGTTGTACGTACTCATATTAGCAAAAGAAGCACGGAGCACATTTCGTTTTTTTTCTCAAATTTACCTTGTGTTAAAGAAGTTGTTTACGATGTAAGTGTTCGGATTTGTTTTAATTATCCACTGGAAAAGTATAACTGTGTACAAAGTCAGTGCAAAGAGTTAGCGAACATCCCTTTACTTTTTTTCGCATCACTTGGCCATACATTAAACGTGAAATTTTCGCACATTACTCAGTGGACATATCATATCACAAGTCACAACACTACACATTTTATCAACCATAATTTTTTATATCAGTTTTAGCACATGTCAACAGAGTTCCTAGATCCCTTTGATTAACGTGCTCAACTGCATGTACATTTCAAATGGTGATGTAGTACAATCCAATAAAATGCACGTTTACGTACACGCATACTTTTAGAACTTGCGTCGGCGCCCCCCCCCCCCCCTTCCCCCCCACTTTTTAGAACTTGCGTCGCCCCCCCCCCCCCCCCCACACTTTCACTTTCTTTGTACCTTAACAAAAATGAAACATCATCTTTAAAAGTTTGTTTCAAGAAATGTCACTCTCCTCAATAATAGAGAAGGGATTTGAGAGGATCTTAGGATTAGCGTCCACTCGCCATTACCATGGTAACGGGCTGGTGGCAGGTGGTGTAGATTGCGTACGGGAATTTGTTCGAACAAGATGTGTATCATCTGAAACCGGACAGTTCGCTCTGGGATCACCGATTCCCCCCAGAATGCCCCGCAAAGTATTAATGATAGATATCTTTTTCTCAAAAGTCACGTTTGAGTGTTCATCGCCACATGTTGCGGAGGCGCGTGCCTTAAAGGGACTTAGTAACATTGTCCAAATCCTCAAAATAAAATTGATATTCTAGCGGTTCCTTTATACCTTGTTGTATTCGTATTAACAATAAAATCATGGGACAGCTTTCGGTTTTTCAAATTTCCCTTTCATTACAAAGATATGTATGATTGAAGTATTTAGATAAGAAAATCTCCGGGCGAGATTTTCATCCCTGTACAAAGTGAATGCAGTGAGTTGGTGAATATCACCCAATATCACTTTGCATTTTCGCTCATTACTTGGCCATACATTGTCCATTTGACCTGAAATTTTCACACAATACCCTGAGGACATATGAGATAACAACAGTATACATTGCATCAACCATTCATCAGTTTTTGCACATCTCAACAAAGTTACTAGATCCCTTTAATGAAAGTCGGACTTCTCTAGAAAGTCACAATAATTATGCGTATGTCTACAATAACGATGTAGGGGCCACCATCCTAGTTGTCCCTACTTGCATAATTATGCCAGAAATATATAAATGATACAAAATACTTGATTTATATAGCGCTATATATCATCTACATCATCTGGTCCAGTACAATGTACATATATTTAGATATACCCGGGAAAACTGTTAAACGAGTCAATCACGCTTCCATTTGTACGGACTGTGAGCGACGTTTATTTATGCGATGATACGTTCATCGAAAAGACTCAGAGCGCAAGCGATTACTGTACACGGGATCCTATGCGCTCACGCACGGCGTCACGGAGTGGGGCTTGCCCACTAGTTGTTATATACTTGCAGCATCCTTATTATAGAATAGAGTGAGATAGTATCAACCCTTTTCTGAGAGCGTATTTAAAAGGTAACGACATTGCAACAGAGAATGTGAGAGAAACCACAATGTCCACATCTAAAGTATAGAAAAAGAAAATCAACAACGATAACAACCTGACCAAGGTAGATCACATGATCGCAGTGGTTCCCCGGGAAAATTCGAGATCTTAATCTCCCGGAAATCATCAATTCCCGAATGACGTCACTTAAATAACATCGACTCGGAGAAGCTAAAGAACAAAATTTACAACGAAATTGGTTGAGAAAGAGAAGGCGCTAAGTCACTGTTTCAGAGAAAATCACGTTTAAAGTTTGAAAGAAATGTGAAAACCAGTTGTAGCACTTTTAAATATTTGATGAATATTCCCCCAAATTAGGAATTATTATCTAAAAATGTAGCATCACAAAGAGGAGATGCAAACCTACAAGATGGCATAATAATTATGTAAATCAATTTAGCAAACAAGTCGACTTGAAGCCCTTCTCACTCTCACCTGACGGAATGATCTAGTACTTGCCCGGGGAAAATTCTAACGCGTGTATCAATTTCACACGGTCGAGAGTGCTTGATGTAAATGTTCTCCGATACATGTATTGGGTAGTAATCTAAACTCTCGTAAATTCGCACATTTATGACAAAATCTTAGGTAACAATATTAGTATTCCAATCGTAATCGCAGTTGAAGGTGAATTATATTTTGCCCGGAGTCTTTGTCAATTCTGTAAAGAAAGAAAGCCCGCCAAGTGTTCGAAAACTAGTAAGTATTATATTACTAGTCATCTGTCTCTTTCGTAAATATCTTGCTACTCGATGTTTTTCCTAAAGTTGGTGTTATCGCTGTAATACTATATCAAGTTAGCTCCTGCAGAACGTTAATAAGCATTTCGTAGTATGGATAAGACATCTGTCTCTTTCAAGACCATTCTTTTTACCCCCGCTACAAAACAAAATAGAAAAGAAAGAACAAGAAAATGGTAGTAATCATTATTCGCGAAAATCGTGTTACGCCACGCCAAACTCTCGAATATAGCTCGTTGTCTAGTGCTCGGCCGTTAACCTACAATATCTAGCAGTGCGCCCGTTAACCGCTTGAACACTGAACTCGATTTAATTCGCGCTGTTGGTTATATAGGTAATGTGCGTTTATGCGTTATACCAGCTAAACATCGTCTTCAATGTGGTAATAACAACACAACTAATGACTTCTTACAAGTTATAGCCAACATTTACGTCATGTCGTTACCTAACGACCGATTTCCTTCGCGTGAATAACGCCCAGACTAAAGTTTGACTGTGGTTTTATTAAATATCCGCCAACAAAATGAACGAGCCAAATAAATGGCCGTAGTGACTTTTTATTACACAAATTGAATTCTATTCAGTTTGTATTGATTCCTTTTCCCCTTCAGATCAAGTCTTGAAGATACACATTATTCAACGCTGTCTGGGATTATTGATCCGTTGGAATAAAATATAATGGGAACACAAACTAGATGCGATTGATCTAAAGTAATTGCGGCGCTACTTTATGGCGTCATGCTTTTTGCGGCGTGTGTAAATTTAGCAAATGTTCCTCAACAAAATTAAAGTTTATTCTTCATAAAAAAAGGGAACTGCATGTAATTACAAATCTCTTTCTTACCGCTCTCGCAACACAATAGATCTATGAAAACAAAAACAAAAAAACACCTCAGTTACATTGCGGTTTAAAGTCAGAAAGTGGTATCCGCGAATAAAATGTATAATGTGCCTATACATGAACATGTAGTTGCAAACGGGATGCCAAATTTGTCTCATCAGTGGCCGTGCTCATCGCTGCTTCCCGCGAAAAACAGCGGCGTGGAATGATACATGTCTTTTGGGTGATTGCAGTGTTGGAAAGTAAAAGTTACGGCGGATTGTGATGTCATCAATATAATACACCTGTTCAGGGTATTGCGCAGCCACGTCGATTTAGGCGTTTGTTATCTGTAGCATTTTACCAGTCTTTTTTTCTGGCTCTTTGTTTACTGTACCACCAAATTACTTAAAACTACAATTATGTCGAGCAAATGTTGGATGTGATTGTACTAAAAAATATTATAACTGCGTTAATAGTACATAGTATACCATGCAGAAAATAGAATCAAATACAATTTCACCGACGGAATATCATAATCAATACAGAATCATTTATAGCCAGGAATTGATAAACGAAAAGCAAACAAGCACTTTTAGTTTGAATTGTATATTATGTCAATGTCATGACCTAGTTCTTTCATTCATACTCCTTATCATACTATTCGTTGAACAATTCAATAACCGTTCGGATGATTTTAGAACAAATTTTAAGAAAATACGATGAAACAGAAAAACATGAATTAAACCCAAAGCAAAGCAACACGTTGACTTAATCAAACATAACATGTGTTTAGTTTCAGGGACACGACCCAATTCAAGCAGTATTCCGCCAAGAATTACAATGAAATGTCCCTGAAATGATCCCTTTCAGGGACATTCACCATGTTCGATCGATACAACCGGCCAATTCTTAACTGTTCGGATGATTTTTTAGCAAATGTTTAGATATTCGATGAAATATAATACCATGTTTCAGTAAAGCATGAATAGCACATATACCGTATATGAATTAAACCAAAGTAAAGCAACACCTGTGGGTTTTTTTTTAGCGAAACGACCCAATTTGAGCAATATATATTCTGTCACATTCGTTGGAAAATCCAATAACCGTTTGGATGATGTAGCAAATTGTAAGAAACCAAGAATTGTAATGAAATGAAATTGAAATGATCCCTTGCCAGGGACATTCACCATGTTCAATCGATACTACCGGCCCCGATCCTCGTCGCGCGAGTGTGTTGAAGATTATTTTTAGAAAAATCTGCACAATTATGATTGTGTCGATTTTTTGTCGCTTCAATCTAAGGTGTCATGAACAACAATAACCTTGCGCCGACAACACAGTGAGTAGGTTTGAGGGGGGGGGGGGGGGGGGGGGGGTGCATAGGCGTACCCAGGGGGGGGGGGTGGTTTGGGGGGTTCAACCCCCCCCCTTTGACCAACAAATTGCTGTTTTGGGGGGTTTGAACCCCCCCTCCCCCCCTCGAGACTACCTTTAAGCGGTCTCGACCGTCTAAAACCTGGCCTCGACCGTCTAAAACCTGGCCTCGACCGACTAAAACCTGGTCCCCGACCGACTAAAACCCGGTCTCGGCCCAAATTGTTTTCGAAGATCTCTGGTCTCGGGCTTGAAAATTGTGAAAGTACTTGGTCCCGGCTTAGAAATTTGTTTGTACGGACACCCCCCCCCCCCCCCCCTACTGAGAGGGGTTTTCAACGTTGTAGGTTCTTGGTCTCGGTCTAATTTTTTTTTAAGGTACTTGGTCTTGGCTTGGAATTTTTTACAAAATAACCCCCCCCCCCCCCCCTTTAAAAAATCTGGGTACGCCACTGGGGGGGGGGGGGATGGGGATGCAAGAGGGTGGAGACCCCCCCCCCCCTCCTCCCCTCAATGTTCTTATTATTGTCCCTTGTAGTTGTAGTTAAACGTTGCTAGAAATAATACATTGTTACTAGAATACACACATAGCATTTACCAATTCAGTTAAAACTTTTTTTTTATAGATTTACTAAATTAAAGGTAAAAAACATGTAGATTACATCTAAGCACAATACAAACATCGCGCATACGAAAGATGTACTAAGACAAAATAATATTGATATTCGATATTCATAATTAAGGTACATTAATAATATCTCACAACACCTTTACAATTATGGGTACTGCAAATTATAAGTAGAATCAACAAATTCAATTCAATAATATTTCCTTGATTTGTTATATTTTTTTCTTTCTTTAATTCTATTGATGTATTGTTCTTTTTAATAATAACAAATAATGACGGCTACTTATACATCGCACGTTACGTCTTTTATTCCTTTTGAACAGCGCTATATAGAAACCTGTTTTCAAGAAGAAAACAATCATATGCGCGAATCATGCGCATTGTTTTAGCAACAACGTGTTGAATGATCATGCGTTCTTCCTAAGCCTAACTATATATGTAAGAATAACAGACTGCACAGTGAAAATAATACACATGTCTGTTTGTAATGTCACACATCGCCCCAGGCTGGTGAGCGGCGATATATCAGACAGTTGTAGCAGAGGGAATCAAATAATTTGTGTCATTTGAGTTTCTTTTCGCTTCTTATCATTCTATAATTATGGTACCAATATCGTGTTTATCTCTATACACGATCATACAAGCTGTTTTATTTTAGAGTGATTAACGTGCGTTGGGATGCACCCCGCGGGTCGCGAATTTTTTTTTTCGCCCGCGGGTCGCCACTTTGAACTTGGATAGTTTGTGCACACTGTACGACGTCGAAATACGTACACTACAAGGTGCTCGTCGTTTCCCCCCCCCCCCCCCCGCAGTTATAAATGAATATGAAAAAACACTATGACAGTAATTAAATTCATGTATTTGTATGGAAGTTCATCTGTATTGGTAATAGATAAGATATCCATTTTAAACTTTTGATCACAATACAAAATACTTACTTCCGAAATTACATACCTCGGAGGTAAGTTAATTTTGTATTGTGATCAAAAGTTTTAAAATGGATATCTTATATTCATGTATGTTTGTTTCTAATTATGTATATTTTCTTGAGACTGAAGTTGTACAAACAGTTTTTCAATAGTATTTTCTATCGGAAAAGTTGTACAAACTGTTTTTTCAATAGTCTTTACTTATAAAACAGTTGTACAAACTGTGTTTTCAATAGTCTTTACTTATAAAACAGTTGTACAAACTGTGTTTCCAATAGTCTTTACTTACAAAACAGTTGTACAAACTGTGTTTTCAATAGTCTTTACTTACAAAACAGTTGTACGAACTGTGTTTTCAATAGTCTTTACTTACAAAACAGTTGTACGAACTGTGTTTTCAATAGTCTTTACTTATAAAACAGTTGTACAAACTGTTTTGTCAATAGTCTTTACTTATAAAACAGTTGTACAAACTGTGTTTTCAATAGTCTTTACTTATAAAACAGTTGTACAAACTGTTTTGTCAATAGTCTTTACTTATAAAACAGTTATACAAACTGTGTTTCCAATAGTCTTTACTTACAAAACAGTTGTAGTCTTTACTTATAAAACAGTTGTACAAACTGTGTTTTCAATAGTCTTTACTTATAAAACAGTTGTACAAACTGTTTTGTCAATAGTCTTTACTTATAAAACAGTTGTACAAACTGTGTTTCCAATAGTCTTTACTTACAAAACAGTTGTACAAACTGTGTTTTCTATAGTCTTTACTTATAAAACTGTTGTACGAACTGTGTTTCCAATAGTCTTTACTTATAAAACAGTCGTACAAACTGTATTTTCTATAGTCTTTACTTATAAAACAGTGGTACAAACTGTGTTTTCAATAGTCTTTACTTATAAAACAGTTGTACAAGCTGTATTTTCAATTGTCTTTACTTATAAAACAATTGTACAAACTGTTTTTTCAATAGTCTTTACTTATAAAACAGTGGTACAAACTGTATTTCCATTAGTCTTTACTTATAAAACAGTTGTACAAACTGTGTTTCCAATAGTCTTTACTTACAAAACAGTTGTAGTCTTTACTTACAAAACAGTTGTACAAACTGTGTTTCCAATAGTCTTTACTTATAAAACAGTTATATAAACTGTGTTTTCAATAGTCTTTACTTATAAAACAGTTGTACAAACTGTGTTTTCAATAGTCTTTACTTATAAAACAGTTGTACAAACTGTGTTTTCAACGGTATTTTCTCATCAACAGTTGTACAAACTGTTTTTATTTTTCAACGTCCGCGCCGATATAACCGTCACACTTAGTGGAACATCCATGAGCAAACAGCATAGTGACAGTAATTATACACACGTCTGTCTCCTCTTAATGTTATCCCTCCCCTCCGGCTAGTGAGCGGCAAGAGAACCGATCGGAATGATCAGTCTTCAGAGAGAAGTTGCTCTTGTAAAATACTAAGTCTGTCTGCTTTAAATGCATGACAAGTAGTATATTAAGGTTCTACATGGACCGATGGGATGGGTGCGCCGGAGGCTGGGGTCAAAGAGAGAGAGGGAGGTGGCGGATAAAGTAATACAAGTGCCATGTATATATCTTTAAATGTCGGTTTTTATTACCAGATGGGACAGGAAATGGCGATAATTTTCTAATGGGATTGAATATCCATTGCCTACCCCCTTCCCACAAGCTCGGTAATCAAGACCATTTTCTTGAAACATTAACTTCCACTCTTTTCGGTAGAAGTTGAAGTTCACTATCAGCAGTAGATATTAACACATTGAACAGTCCATTGCCGTAAGACGAATCAGCATCGCTCATTTGCATAGTTACGTGGGGTTAAATGTGTCGACGGTTTTTGTGTAACCTATATACCCCCTGTCTTATTTGACAGTTATGTTGGTCTGTATGGCAAATGCAGCGACTAAAGATAGCTGGAGTAGCAAGGTGGGGGTTATAATGGGTTATTCCCAAAACTGGGAACTATTCCTTCTCTCAATGCCCCTTCAGATAAAAAAAACTAAAACACACACAAATAAATTGACGACATACATTTATATATACATACATAAAACTATGCTTACTTTTGTTGGGGGTGAATTGTACAAAGTAATTGCTAACCCACTTCCCTTTCCTCTTCTGGCGATGTTTCCATCGTACAGCCACAACGTAAAATATACAATTAAAGGGCCTTTTGGTGATTTGCCTTCTTGAAACGCATTCGAACCCGCACACTTATCATGAGCACCATTCAACTCCCTGTGGAGCAAACTAGCCCGAGCTCTACCACTCTAACTATTTTCTAGTTCCTGGGAACATTTGACACGATTTGAGAGTCTGTGAATCCACGAGGTACCCCTTAAGGGTAAATTTGCACCCCTGCGCAACATCAATCTCACTTCGGAAGGAAAGTGTTTTCTGTTTGCTATGGTGATGTTTTATCAAACAAATTCGCAGAGAAAGGGATGAAGAAAGAGGTAGAGCTGCTCTTTACCCAGGAGTATAAATGGGTACTTGGTCTGTGCCCCGTGTCATAAAACGCTTGCAATTGTTGTAAGTGTCCAATCATTGTACGTACCATGGCAACATCCGAAATGCTCCATGCTGATTGGCTGTTTACCTAATAGTTATAATAATTGGACACTTACAGCAATTGTAAGTGTTTTATGAAACGGGGCACTGGTGTTAATTTATAACCTATATCAAACTTTTGTTTTGTTTATCTCAGTTATTTGTAGTTTCTTCATTAGTTTCCCCTAGGTGTTATTTTTAGTGTACGATGTGATATTCTGTAGTTTTATATCTATAGGGATTCACTCCTCTCTCAAGCCACTGGCTTTTTTAATGTGATTTCCTGACACAGTTTACCTTGTAAATATTGTACCTTTTATGAGAAATAAATAAATGAATGAATGAACACTGAGCAGCTTGGGCTAGTATGCTCCCCCATTAGGTTGAGATGGTGCGCAAGATAAGTGCGCGGGTTTGAACTGTACCTGATGACCAAGGGTAATAATGCACCTGTGAATAGGGCACCTATACATGGCGCTATATATGGTGCGCAAGATAAGTGCGCGGGTTTGAACTGTACCTGATGACCAAGGGTAATAATGCACCTGTGAATAGGGCACCTATACATGGCGCTATATATGGTGCGCAAGATAAGTGCGCGGGTTTGAACTGTACCTGATGACCAAGGGTAATAATGCACCTGTGAATAGGGCACCTATATATGGCGCTATATAAATGATATGTATTATAATTATTATTAAGGAGATATAAAGAGAATAAAAAAGTAGGGAGAAGGGGAAAGAGAGAAAATAGAATGAAAAGGTATACAGGGAGAGGGATAATGAGAATAAAGAAGGGTAGAGAGTGGTTACAAAAATAGAGAGAGAGATATTCTATTGCATATAGACGGATGAAACGGAGACACAAATGATTTATATTTATACAAGCACGTACATGTACAGATTGAACAGTGAATGAACAAATCAAGATAGATGTTATAGGATGAAGTGGGATGATATGGTAGACAATCAGTCAACAGAATTACCTTCCTAGTAGCTAGAAGTACTTAATAAACGCGCACACATTCACACGCAAACAAAAATACATGCACACTTGCACACACCTACATACATTAACCATGTTAACACGCATTAACACACATACACACGCAAACACACACACAAACGTACTTACAAATACACACGCACATAAACACACACATAAACAAGCACATACATACACTCACTTACTCACATACATACACACACACACACACACACACACACACACACAGACTCGCACAAGACACAAACAAAAAATACTACACACGGTGTATAAAAATATATGTATTATTGTATTAATACGCATATTTTGTTCCACATAATTATTAGTTTCGTCTGCGCTCGTTATATTCACATTTGATGTCGGCATGATAATCTGTTTTCCTATTTCTGTCCGTAATTGATATGAATTACGGGGAATAATGCTGAATAAAAGATGAGGAAGAGGAAGTGTAGGGTCCCATAATGCCTTCTAGCGTGGTCGTTACCGTGGAAACGATCTACTTTATTGACGTCATTACCCGTGTAATCAAGTCTCATTACGATCAATAATAATACGTTTTAGAAGGGTGTCGAACTTTTTTCCTGAATGTTTGCGTCTTACTTGTGTGTTCCAAGTTGATTCAATTGCGTCTATTTACGGGTTTCGCGTTGTTTAAAGTCATTTTAGAAAGTTTGTTTAGTTCGTTCTATTATATTTGAACACTGGGTGGTGCCTCGACTTGTCGCTTGTTAGATGTTGTGTAACCTAACGATAGTGTATATGTATGTGAGTCAAAGAAACAGAACGTGTGAAAGGATATTCTAGGTGTCTTGAGAAAAAATGTACGTGTGCGTATATGTCGGCGTTGTGTTTATATTTTCCTGTCCAGATTGACTTTAGACGATCATAATTATATTCCACCTAGGATAGCTTTTCAAGATACCTGTATTTCTTTTATAAAATAGAGAAACGAAACTGTTCAGAACTGATTTTTTCCGCTATAAAGGGCTAATGTAATGAAATATAAACCAAAAAAAATGGAGCCGAGCTTTCAGATCTAACAGATCTTTTATCAAGGCAAATGATAAGTAATACAACTAAACACGAGCTATACATACATACCGTGTGACATTATGTATTTTGTAATTTAAAAAAAAGCATTTAAAGGGGACCACCAGGCAAAGAACAACACATTATTATATGTTTTGGTACCGTTTTGTGATATCAAATAGATACCCAACATTTTGCAAAGAGTTGTGTAATTCATAAACAAAGCAATTAATTTCCACCACTTACGGAACCACTGCTATTTCCTGGTTCCATACGGGCCAACCATTTGCGAGTGCGCCAATGCTATTCACGCGTACGTTTGTAGACAATAGATTCCCGGGCGATTCGTTCGCTCTGCACACACATCGCAATTCACGGCACGCATCGCAGTCTCGCAATTCAGACCGCATGAACGCATGCTTTAGAATGGTGATGCGTTTCCAATTATATATGTTTTTTCTGGAAACATATTTTTGTGAACTTGTTGATGGAATGGAATACTAAAGATGTTACCTTTCTTTAATAAGAATATTATTTTTGGGTAGTGGTACCCTTTAAAGTATATAGTTGCACTCGACGTAGCGCTCAGATTTTCCCGCCATTGGCAGGAAGTTGTGCATGTGATGATATGAAATGATGATGACTCGGTATTATCTGTAAACTGTCATTACCGTAATAGTGTCAGTGACCGCTCGGGCACTGCTCTTTTCGGGTATTATCAGCGTATATGCTTGGTATTAGAAATGCATCGTTTGTATTAACATAATGGACTTGTGTATACCATCGGAAACGTGGTTTTAAAAGACACTTAAGTCCTTTTCTCAAAATAGCAATCGTCGAAGTGCAGAGTCATTTACTGATAGGGGTAAGGTTTGTGAACCAGTTGTAATTCATTGTCATAATATGAAAAGTGGATCATGTAACTAAATGATATTACTTATATTGCATGTATAGAAAGGCGTGCATAAGTCAAGTTTTTGTTTATATACTACTTTGGATTCAAAGCAAAAGCCAAAGTAGTACAAACAAAACAGCCAATTCTAAATTTGATTTTCTTTTATAATGATAAATACGACTTTCTATACTATAACCTCATACCAAGTGGAATGACTGTCAAACCGAGACTGATTGTTTGGTCTTAGGCCGAAGGCAAGGCCAAGGTATCAAAGCCAAGACCAAGGCCCAAGGCATTTTAAAAGAGGCATTTAGGCGCCTTCCAACCAATTAGGCTAAACACCAATTTGACATTTCGTTTGCAATTATAGTGATTAGGATTCTTTCAGGACACTTCAACGGGTTTTCGCGACTTTCCTCGGGCGTTATAATAACTGCACGAATGTAAGATTGAAGACAACGCATTACAATTAAAGGGATTTGTATCTTCGTCTTAATCAACCAGACTTAACTTTAATGCCTGGTTGTTTCCCGTTTCTATAATAGAAGTATGAAAACACAATTTTTCAAAATGATTTTGAAGTAGTCCATATTTGAAGTAGTCGGCCATAATTACGAAATCTATTTAACATGTAATTTTCACACATCACTCAGTGGACATATCACATCACAGCAATACTTATTCTATAAAATCTTAGTTAGTTTTTGCATATATCAATAGTTACTAAATTCCTTTAAATCCATTCTCATTTTCTTTCTCTTTGTGCATATCTCGATGCTTCGGTCTCTCTCTTCACCAACTTTGGAATTCAACAAATAGGTAAGTGAAATTTGTGTGTATTAGTTTGCACGAATTTTCCAACTACGACTTGCAAAATGTTATTAAATAATGTTAACTGGCCCCAATTGCTTTGATTTCTACAAGGCACTCGTTAAAGCTAGTTGAGTTCTGGTAAGGAGAGTGCAGTTTTGGTGAAACTGAATTTTTGTAACCAAAACCTGCATCATTACATTACAAACTAATAGTTATAACTAGAAAGGAACACAAAATTACAAATGACGTAGTAAAGATCATGTTATCATTCAAAAAGAACCGTTAAAACGTAAGAGGGCGCTCTCTAAACACTCATCGGTTACAACCATTTTGAATAAAATATTGTGCATGTGATGCTTTGTTGAAATAGTGATTAGATAGAGAAATAACCAACAACTATTTAAATACCTATTTTGTAACTTTTTGAAAAGAGGAAGCATTTTTTTGAATTTTTAACGGCTGGTTCAAAATTCTCTAATAAACCTGGGGCCCCAGCTTTATTACAACTTGTTATATTTATGGATATTTCAGCCGTCTCTGAACCGATTTTGATCAAACAAAGATGATTTTATTATTTAAATATTATGCTCTTTCAAATTTTACACTCAGTTTTTCATTACCTCACACAAAAAATAAGTAGTCTAGCGCCCTCTCTACCAAACTCAACTATCTCTTTAAGCATGATTATATCCGCTGTACAAAAAGTGTCTTAGTGCCGATCTCTTTTTCAACCGATTGAGGTTCGAGGAAAGTTGTTTAATTCCACTGCACGGATGTAATAATTGATGGGCGTAATATAAACCGAGTTTTAGAGCACTAAAGGCCCAGTCCCATACTGACGATTTTCACGGCGAATCGCAACGATTTGACATTCGTCGAGAAAATCGCTTAGGTCGTGTTGCATCGTGTTACATTGTATCGGTTCTTCCCCCAAAACCGTTGCGCATCGTGAAGAAAATCGTGAAAGCGGAGCCAAAATCGCCGTCTTCAACTGTTCAAAACAATCGCCACGCCACGACGATTTTCACAAAAAATCATTGTATTTACCGTTGCATATTCGTGTCAAGTCGTTCCACATCGCAACGAACTACAACGACTCGCGACGACTCAAGCGATTTTCTCCACGAATGATAATTCGCTGCGAGTCGCCGTAAAAATCGCCACTATGGGACCACAACTTTTTTTCTGCCACGATTTTTCTACCGCAATGGTTAAAGACAAAAGAAGGACGAACTGACTCGTCGAACAACGACGAAGAACGAATATTCGTCTTGAATCGCCGTACAATTAGTCCCAATTCGTTGTTAAATCGTGGCTAAATCAAGTCGATTCGTTCTAGTAAATCGTTGCTAGTCGTTGCGAGTCGCCGTGAAAATCGTCAGTATGGGACTGGGCCTTAACTTAGTTTCAAATGTTTGATATTCGTTCGTCTTTTTCGAAGATAAAATAAAATGCACATTTGATTTGGAAAGGGGCCTATTTTTTCGAGGAAAACATGCACTTCCTTGGATAATTTAACATCGACTGCGTATTTAGCAATTCAAATTATGTAAAGCGAGCGAGAAATGTGGCCCAAAATAGCCAATATCGATCGTTCGTACACAAAATACATGATTTCAGCATCTAGAGATCCTGACCAAAACAAATAAATAAATAAAAAAATAAATAAAAAAATAAAAAAAATAGACTTTGATTTATGAGACGTTCCTGTTGAGAATTATAATGGCCTTGTTATTCAGTAGGGCTTGCATATATCATCAATGAACTCGCATGTGAAAGATGATCGAATATCACTTCATTTTGAACAACCGCGTCTGCATGATCTTTTTGACCAATTACGCGGAGGGATTTTTGGCGCCAAAAAGAGTAGCGTGGGGCATGCTGTATTATTCTTGTATATATATTAATACATCTTTATGACGCGCCTCAGAGTGAACATGTTGTATGTAGACAATATGGTTATGTTGTTGTCTTCACTTAATTCATTTATCGTCATGCAATGAGCTATATAGTTAATCATAACATATTATATTCAAACATTCGCGTGGCATTACAATAATTTGACAAATTAACTATTCTGCGTAGAAAACGCCTGATTCCAGTATACCATCGATATAAATATATAAATACATCCATGCAGTATACACGCATCTAGTCTCTATTCTTTAACAAACATAACTAAACGTTATTCTTATCCACATTAACATTTATGTCATAACGCAGAGAGCAACATAATATATACATGTATGTATATATATTGCCATGTTTCTTATTCTAAATATATGTAATGTACATCTTCATGGAAAAAGAAAACCGACATGACTTGTCTAAAGTCCGGTTAAACTGAATTGTAAAGAATAAACCTGTTTACAGGTCCCCCTCCCCCCCCCCCCCCCCCCTCTCTCTCCCAATCTTTGTCTATTTCTCATTCTCCGAATTTTACTTTGTTGTGTTCTTTCTATCTCCTATTTTGGAGAGGTAATTGGGCAGGCAAATCAAGAAAACTCCATCCGTCCTCTCCCTGCCATAATGGTTTGCTCAAGCGGTTTTTTTTTTTAACAAGCGGATATCTTCGGGTAAGAGTCAAAATGACGTAAAGTCGATTTCGGCTTAATAGATTTCTGCATACCATTTTGTGTGATCGGAACTATCTCTATGCGATGCAAAATTTCCGGCAATGGTTATTATTTAAAATGTTAGACATATTCATAAAAAAAGAACTAAATTGGGTCTCTACAAGGCTCCCGAACTAAAGTATGTAGAAAAAAGTGTCTTCGCGCCTTTATTTTGCTCAACTGACGATATGATAATGACAAACCATGCAATACGCGCGTGACTGCATGGATATGATGGAAAATGATATTCGGGACTTCTTAGGCGCCTTGCAAAGTTAAACAAATTCCAAACATTCAAATAAGATTTGGAAGTGGTTAGAAGGGGCCATGTTGGATAAAAAAAATAAATTGGAAAACCCCCCCCAAAAAAAAAAAAAAAAAAATAAATAAAGATTTAGTGTAAAGAAATGCACTTTACTCGTTTCCCGCAACAATAGTGTTGGGACCCGGAAGGAATGACTGGTTCGGAACCGGTCCGGAATGGTCCGAAAAAAAAATTCTGTCCATGTCGGAGATGGATAAAAAAACAACAAAAAGTTTGAATAGTGGGTGGGTGGGTGGGGTGAGCTCTATCCACATTTTATTTGGATGTTTGGAATTTGTTTAACTTAGCAAGGCCCCTTAGTTATTTGTTTTTTCTTTGAGCTATTACTCGTTGATGACACAAAACAAATTTTCTTGAAGCGCCCTCTAAACCAAATCTGAACTATCCCTTTAATGTTTACAGTTGAATGTTTAATAGTAATACCGTAGCTGCTTGACTGAGTACACGTGAACGATCCTGCCTCTTTATGGATTACTAGAAACTAGTTCCTGAAAAGCCTAAAGCATTCTGCGTGACTCTGTTACAACCAATCCACTACATTTTTGACCCTATATAAATAAGTTTGGAGACACATTTGAAACACCTTAATACGATTCTATATACAGGGTGGCCCAGAAAGGATGCAACACCTACGATCGTTAATTTCATCAACACCATCGACCAAATGTCATTGTTTTTTGTTAGATTGGGTAGAACATTCTTTTTCCAACAAAATGATACCATGAGCATTGATTTTGGGTAAGGCATTTGGATCCTAGGGCCATTTTTCTGAGGCAATGTCGTTTCCTAAATTTGCTACTTTTTCGTCTCCAGCGATCCTCGGAACACTGAGACATTCTCGCCCCACGGCCTGCCGTAGAATTAGCTGTACATAATAATGGCTCACATTGTCTTCCTTACAAAGGGAGAGCAGTCATGCGGTTCTTCTGTACAGCTAATTCTATGGCAGGCCGTGGGGCGAGAATGTCTCAGTGTTCAGAGGATCGCTGGAGACGAAAAAGTAGCAAATTTAGGAAACGACATTGCCTCAGAAATATGGCCCTAGGATCCAAACGCGTTACCCAAAATCAATGCTTATGGTATCATTTTGTTGGAAGAAGAATGTTCTACCCAATCAAAAAAAACAATGACATTTGGTCGATGATGTTGATAAAATTAACGATCCTAGGTGTTGCATTCTTTCTGAGACACCCTGTATAGCCTGACTAGCGTTCGGATTCAATATGTATACAGTGTTAAAGCCCCTGTCACATATCACCGGATAGCGTTAACGGACGCTCGACGGAGAGCAAAGTTCATAATCAGTTCGTCTCCGTTCATATGCGTTTCCTGCCCGTTTTTTTTTGTCCAGCGAATGTGTTCCTTGTCAGGCGACGTCCGTTGTTTTATCCGGCATGCAGCAATGGAGACAATTTTCACCACCGGATAATTTGATTTTGCAAATTTTCTATCCTTCGATATCCGTTTATGCTATCCGATGATATGTGACAACATCCTGAAGGGGAGTAAAAAAGAGAAACGCATGGATGTTCCTTATTTGACTTTCCCGCTCACCGGATCCCCCATCCTTTCCTGCTCATGTTCGTTGTCATGGAAACTGAAAGTGTATTGTCCTGACGTCATATATGACGAGACATTTCGTGCCAAGAAACGTGATTTTCACATAGGCCTACTAGTACTCAAGGTAGACCTAGGACTGCATGATTGTTTTGTACGTCTGTCAAACATGCTCTTTTTAAAAGATTGCCACGCATGGGAATGCAGACGGCCGTCGGAACCTTCGCATTAACTAGGCTAGTTTGGGCGCACTACTTGATACTACTCAGGGGGGTTCACTGCTGCCAGAGTGCCGCGATTTTTGCTCACCGGAAGAGCCTACAACTGGTTGCATTATGGGCTACTTGGAAACTTCAGTAAACCAATCACAGAGCAGTTCATACGCGTCGTCACCGGATCGAGGTCAATAAAACAAGTTCATATGCATACGTCACCATGGATCCCATTGTTCATAAGCGTGATACAAATCTAGGACAGTGCGCGATAGTCTACGCACTGCATAGCATGATGATTGGTCAAGTATTTCTAGGTCACTACGCGATGACGTAGAGAAGTAGTCCACGGGAGCTTCAAAAATCGGTTCACTCCGCCATGTTGCCCATGTACAAAGTCTATGGGACACGTGACTTGCGCGCGTTAAGTGAGCCTTCTAGTTATAAACGGGTTGGTTTGTTTATTCATACTTCTATGATACTACTTCTACTTCTACTTCTACTTGGGTACTCGACAGGGTCCATCAGTCAGGACGTAGAGTCGAGGGGAACCGGTGAGGTATCCCATTAATTGCCGATTGAGGCAACTGCTCCCGCAAAGGCTCCTAGTGATGTAGAAGCCAAGATATTATTGGGGAGCGCATTCCATGCTGTTACAGTTTGTGGGAAGTAGGAGTTCTGGTAAAGCTGAGTTCGAGTATGTATATGCTTGAGCTTATTTGGGTGGTATTGTCTGGTGATGCTTGGGGCCATTGGTGTGAGGAGTTGGTCAGGTGTAATTGCTACCATGCCATTCTGAATTTTGTAGAGGAGGCTAAGGCAGGAGATGTGTCTGCGTCTTTCCAGTGTACTCCATTGAAGTTGTTGAATCATAGCAGACACACTCTCAGAATGGCGGTATTGTTGAAGAACGAATCTTGCTGCTCGCCTCTGTACAGCTTCAATCTTTGAGATGCTCTTCTTTGTAGATGGATTCCAGACTGTTGCACAATATTCCAAGCGAGGTCTACTACACGAGTCAGTGTTTATTTCGCACCGTGCGCAAGGCATGCGCAAGATGGCACCGCGCGTCTTATGTACGCATCCGAACCACCTTTAAGATGTAGGATGGCTTTTCATCAGTGGCGTATCATGGGGTGGAATGATTCCTCTGTTGGAAATGTTGCTTCCTCTCGCCCTCTCTGGTTGAAAAGGGGCTTATTAATAAATATACAAGTCAGTAGTGACTATATAGATAAAGTCATTCCCGTGCCAGTTTGGCGCCTTTTCTGCAATTTTGAAGCCTATTGATCATAATTGTGTGCTGCAACATGTCAGAATATTTGACCCATCAATATTCCGTTATATTTTCGTCGAAACAGGCAAAAGAGAAGGTGTCTTTAGCAACAATGATGAAATGTAGATGCAATGTTACGCACAAAACCCAAAGCAAGTTGCTCGCAAATGATGTTCCAATAATTGGCGATAATTTCGAAATGATCGGCCATTACTACAATGGTGTTCAAATAGGCATCACCCCTTGTTTCTCGTCAGCTTCTGATAAAATGTTTACCGACAATTCTTGTTATCCTTCACATTATGTGCCCCGTTGCAGAAAGAGATGCAATCGATTGTAAAGTTGCAATTAATTGCAAGTCAGATCATGTGACTAAATGCGCGCATCTGACTGGTTCAAATGTGCATATTATTTTTCTGACTTGCGTGCATCTAATTGTAACTTTGCAATCGATTGAACCTCTTTCTGCAACGAGGCCAATAACTGATTATGTGGGGGAATTCCCCCTTTTTAAATTAACGCCCAGAGCTATCACATGAACCCATTTCGGTAGCGTTCACTACTTACAGTAGAAGCCTTGTGGCCCAAGGTTGTTGTAACGGAGATAGGCGCCTGTCGGTGTACCCAAAGGCATGCAAGGACGATGAGTTTGAAAGTTATGGCTTCATAGCCTAAATTACTCGGTTTTTAATCACGCATAAGTATTCCAATGTTCTATGATATATAAGAATGAAGGAAAGACTTTACTTGTACTTTGCGCGACAGGCATTTTAAAAATATCAAAAGTATTTGTATGTTGCATTATTGATAAACGTACGAACCACGGGCATAACGTTATGGCTACATTACTCGATTTTTAATCGCGCATAAGTATTCTTATGTTCTATGCTAAGAATGTTGAAGGACATATAACTTTACCTGTACTTGACATTCTACTTTCATTTCAGGCACGCACAATAGGCATTTGAAAAATATTAAAAGTATTTGAATGTTGCATTATTAATAACCGTACGAACCACGGGCATAAACGTTACGGGCGATTCCTTTTTAATTCGGAATACCATAATATCTCTTTTCTCCTCGTATCAATCCAAGATTACGAAAGTGTTGTTGGTTCAAAATTATTCCAAATTAATGTCAACTGCTCTAGGGGGAAGCAATTATCATGATCACACATTTTGGCTGGAATTCACACAAAGACGGTTTAAATTTAAACTATGCTTTGAAATGCCCTCGGTGTTTATTTCAATTGTAATTATATTTTTAAAGAAAGGGAAAATCGAAAAACCTAAATCTGTCCATGCTTCTATTGTTAATACAAATACAACAAGGTATGAGGGAACCGCTATAATTCCAATTGGATTTTGAGGATTTGGACAATGTTACTAGATCCCTTTAAGTGTTCAAATTATTGTGGTAGTATAGAGTTTAAAAGAGTATATGCCTGGTATAAGCTGTTTTATTACGTAAACTACTAACACATGACTCTATAGAAAAATCCATTAAAAGGTATCTATAAACATTGTAAAAATCCTCAATACTTACTCGGAACTCTAGAGGTTCTCACATATCCCATACTTGTATTGGTATAACCAATAGAAGCATGGAGCAGCTATCGGTTTTTCCAAATTTCTCTTCCGTCATAAAGATATGTATGATTGAATTGTTCAGGTCTGTAAATATCTAGTGGATAATTATAACTGTACAAAGTCAGTGCAATGATTATAAGCGAATATCACTTTGCATTTTCGCTCATTAATTGGTCATATGACATTTTACCATTTATTTATTTTATTTATTACCATTTTATTTATGGCATTTTCACACATCACTCAGTGGACATATCAGATCACGGAAATACATATTTGTATCAACCATTTTCCAGTTTATGCACATATTAACAAAGTTATTATAGATTCCATTTACACGAAAATGCATGTTGCGCTCCTATGAAGGTTAACAGGTCATAATGGTATATGTTTCGTTTGATCATGTAAAGTGCTCCAGGGAAAGGAAATTTGAATTGTAATACTCGGTCACGTTTTAGTATTTCTATGATATTCGGTTGTGTAAATTACCACCTGGCGAGAAAATGAACACGGTCACACACAATGTGTTACTTTGGCAGCCTAGGGGTTTAAAATTCCCATTGTATGTGTTGTAATGTTGTTATCTACACTGCTGAAGTGAAACAAAAATTGATCGCACTCGGTATGCTCAATAATCATGTCAACTGCTCTAAGAGAAGGCCGCACTTCATATGTGTCAATGAC